>NC_051169.1:71122649-71370149 GCF_013339725.1 Rhipicephalus microplus
CGCCAGCCCGCCGTGCATACTGCTTCGTTTGCAGCTCCCAGTGGCTACCGACCGGCTTCGTGCGGCTCAAACTATCCAGCTAACTCAAGGCCACGAAAAAGCGACGTGTGGCGCACACCCGACAGGACGCCTCTCTGTTTTCACTGCGGCAAAGCTGGACACCTGTACAGAATGTGCCCATATCGACGAGTTGGTCTCCGTGGGTTTTCTCCAAACGCGCCATGTCCCCGAAATGGCGAAAGATCCGTTGAAATTGAAAATTACTTGTCTGGCCATCTGTTTCCAATTGCCGGTTTCCAGCATTAGCCTAGATCTCCAGCGCCTGCTCGCTATCGATCGCCAGCCCTCGACGATTTAGTTCACCTTCTCCACCTTCAACCTCAACACACCATCGTTCAAGCAGTCCCATCAGGAAAACTGAAGCCAGCGAGTTATTGAGGCAAGGCCGCTAATCCCCGACCAACTGAAGATCCTCCGTCAAGGTCCCAGTGCAGCAACGACGAGCGGAACACTACAACTAGGTTTGGTAAAGACAAAATTTCTTCAGACTTACGCGTTACCGTAGACGGGTGTGAATTTACCATTTTAGTTGACACAGGTGCTGATTATTCGGTTGTCAGTTACGCTGCCGCAAAGGATTTAAAGAAAGTCCTGACGCCTTGGAGTGGACCCCAGATACGCACGGCTGGGGGTCATCTCATCACACCTGTGGGAAGATGTACCACACGAATCGGAATTCAAGGCGCCACTTACGTTGCTGACTTTGTCGTGCTTCCGGAATGCTCTAGAGATTTAATACTCGGAATAGATTTTCTGCTAGCAAACGGAGCTACAATCGACCTGCAGAATTCTAGTGTCTCTTTTTCGACCAAACTGGCCATAGACACAAATGAGCCAGAATACACTGCATTACGTGTTATAGATTGTGATGTTTACGTGTGGTCACGATGCAGCGTAATAGTCGGTGTAAGAAATGAAGCATTCGTTGATTCTGAAGGTATAGCGGATGCAAACATCGAACTACTGCTCAAGAAAGGCATTTGTGTAGCTCGAGGCATTATTCAATTACGTGGTAGATGTGCCGATGTATTGCTCAAGAATTTAGAAAACGAAATTCAGCACGTTGCAAAGGACACTGCTATCGCCTTCCTTCACGGTTTTCAAACAGTGACGGACTTATGTGGTCTGGTGTCAGGGCCACCTACTTCGGAACCTGCGCCCGATGTCGTGGCAAGAGTTGCAATCAGCCAAAATCTATCCCCAACCGAGAAGAAAATCATTCAAGACCTCCCAAGAAACTTCACCGTATGTTCTCTACCTCGTCAAATTTACGGCGGACCCAGGTGGTTAAATACCGAATAATAACAGATGAAGCTACAAGGCCGGTACACCGAAATCCGTACAGAGTATAACCGAAGGAACGTGAGATCACGTTCCTTCGGTTATACCTGCACGGATTTCGTGCAGGTATAACCGAAGAAAAGTGGATGACAAAATAACCAGCCGTGACCAGGAATCGACGACCTTCGAACACGCGTTCAATGCTCTAACCACTGAGCTACAACAGCTGCCTTCCCTCCATCCACTTTTTGGGTTTATATGTGAATTTAGTACTAGGAGTGACAGTCAGCGCCATCTATAAGCCAAGCGATGAGTGTGCAAACACTCTTATGGGCATGTTTGGCGTCACGTAGGACGTGAACTTATTATGAGCGGGCAGCTGATTATAGTCCCTCGTATACAACCTAATGACGGGACGCGGGCGCTTCGCGAAGTGATCGGACGCGACGCTCATCGGCTCCGTCGATTTTCGGCTGGAACCGTGCTCTTTTCCATGTGGCTGCTCTAAAACTTGTGCGACTGCATCTGCAAAGTTAGCAAGATTCTGGAGACACCGATCTTACCCAGGTACGTCCAATTTTCGGCCACTTCGAGCAACTTTGCATCACAACGTAGCGAACGAGCTAAGCCTTACGGCTGCGGCTCCGCCGCTGCTGGATGCGGAGACGCCGCTCGGTCAACTCCTCAACATGGCGCTGCCTGAACCAACGTGGCTACGACCCTACGACTCTGTCGTGGTCGTATATCCCGACAAATCCATCAAACGACGGCCCATTCACCATTTCGGCGGAGCAAGCTGACATTTTTCAACTCGTCGAGGGTCGGCGTCGCCGCCGAAAAAACGCGGAAGGAGCGTCTGCACTGAAAACTCCTCTCAACAATCCAGCCACTGGTGACGCTCGCGCTCCATCTCCTAAAGCTCCACAAAAGACTTCACCAGTCTCCAATTGGACGCCGAAACCAACGGTCAGAATGAATCCTGGCGACTACGTGATCGTGCTCAAGCCACGCATCACAGTAGCCCTCAAGGCAGCGTTTCAACAAGGTGAGCTCGGTGCTGCCATTTCCCAACTCATCGGTAGGCAGCACATGAATGACATCACCATTTCTCCCAATTGGGAGCAAAACATGATCATCTGTGGCACGCAGAATAACGAGGTGATTCAGAAACTGCTGTTCGGACTTTCAAATCAACACCAGCAAAGGACCGCTGCCGCTTCGCGGTCACCTCAAGCTCACCGGTGATGTGTGTCGCGGCGTGATTCCTGTGCACAACCTCGAAACCAGTGCGTCCCTGAAACATAGTGTGCAGTGGCGTGGCGGTGAACTAGTCTATGCGCGCAAGCTGGAGAACTTCAACGTAGCTGTGTTGACTTTCGCGGGAAGGAACGTTTCGCGTTTTGTCCACTATAACGCAGAACTGACTCCCGTCAGGGAGTACAAGAAGACAGTGCCAGCGTGCTACCGCTGTGGTGCACTGGGGCACCGGGCGGATATCTGTCCCAACCGGTCACCGAAAGATGCAGCCTTTGTGGCCAAAACGTGGGCGCTGGTCCTGAGGGGATGGCTCCCCACGAATGCAACCCAACGTGCATAGTTTGCGGGGGTCCGTACCTCACCAGCTCCCGCGAATGCACTGAAAAATTCATCAGGCTTCAGCAACCAGGGTCCAGGACATCGGGGACCCCAACAAAACCAAAGCGCCGGTCAACTGGCAAAGCGCCAATTCCTGGCAAAGCAGCAACGGCAACGCTACCACCTGGCGCGGCGGAATCTCCAGCTTTCGGCGCTCCATCTGGCAACGCTGCACGCAACCAACCCAAGGTAGGCAGTTGGGTGGAGGTCGCCTCCTCACCCTCCTCTCTCTCCTCTCCACCTTCTTCTGCCACAAGCACTACCGAAACACAAAAACTCAGGCAAGAGCTCGCCCTTTTGCGATCTCAGAATGAAAAACTAGCCAGCGAACTTGACTCGCTCGGAACCAATCTCACTACTCAGCCCTCGTTGAGCGACAAAGAGGAAAATATAACAGACAGGGAGATCCCTACTACTGTAGAGAGTCGCGTCGCGGCCCTGGATACCAAGGTGAATGCAATAGAAACACAATTGGCCGACCTCCCCAAAATTATCCACGACACCATCACGCGTCATATAGAGGACTGTCATCGCACAGGTGACACAAACAGTAACTCACATTATCCAAAAGTGGATAGAAGACAATCCACGCGTCCTTAAGTGCGTAGGGCCCATTAGGGACGTTAATCGCCCCTCAAAATTTAACAGAGTGACTCCAGATGAGTCTGACTTTTCTGAAGACTCCAGCACGTCAGCACAGGGTGCTAGCGAACTGAGTAATCTTAACAACACAACCCCACCCTCCATCTCCGAACATGGCCTCCAACCCTAGGTCGCGAGCCAGAGCAACTCAGCCGTTGTTACTAACACAGTGGAACTGCAGACGTCTCAAGAACCACAAGAAGCAGGCTCATTTCCGCCTCTATCTTGAGACCTTGAGTTCCTCGTTGCCGTGGTTGCCCTTCAGGAACCCGGCACGGACGTCAAACTCACAATTACACTACATTTCAACACAACCCGGAGACATGTATACTTGTTCACAAGCAATATACCGCCCAGGAAGTCACACTCCCCACAACACCGCCTTTCCCATACACGATGGTGTCGGTGCTGCCTATAAGGCGATCTGACCCGCCTGTTCATATTTTAAACATTTACTGTCCCCCAAAGCTTAAGAACGTCACGTTCTGCGCAACTTTCACACAAGCTATGCAGGTGGCAAGAAGGGACCCCCTCCTGATGTCACAAGTCCGGTCCCGTTAATTCGGGAGGCGATCGCCGGGCTAATTCCAAGGGCCGAAGTATCGGCCCGCCGAACTGCACCACGAAAGCGCGGAGTATTTAGAAGTGGTCCTTTTTGGCGCGCCAGCGGACGCCAGCTGTGGCCTAAAGAACAAGTCAGAGCCGAGAGTTGATAAACAAAACAGAATTATATTCTCAATAATGGCAGATCAAAAACAATACACAAGTATGCACACTCCACAATAGTTGAGTACAATACGTCACCAAACAAACAACGTACTACACAGTACAATCAGCCACACTCGAAACAATGGACACAGAAAACAATACGCACTACAATTCAGTCGCATGCATTGAACAACCAAGGCATTTAAAGACTAAAGAGATAGAAAACCTATTCAGTCCAAAGTTCTTGGAACCAAAGTCTAGATGATACTCTTCCGAGAACAACTCACTCAAAGTCCAGCGTTGTTGTCGTTCCGCTGCCCTCGAAGTTTCTCTTCCAGGAAACCTCGCCGAAGTTTCTCTTTCAGGAAACTTCGCGTCTTGGCCACTCTCCAAGCTTCAAATTTCTTCGCCGGAAACACGTCGCCTTCACACACGCAGCTGTTGCCACGCGTCTTCGCTCGATAGCGGTAAACACACACTCTTGCCTGTAGCTCGAGTCGTCACCCCTCAGGTGGAAATCATCTTCTTCTCCTGCTTTGTCTCCACAGACAAAACCTTCGCCGACTACACGGCGGAATCCCTACGCACTCTGGCGCTAACTTCCGTCTTCTCCTTCCGAAGTTTCTCTTCCAGGAAACCTCACGTCTTCTCCTGCTTTGTCCATACGGACAAAACCTTCGCCGACTACACGGCGGGATACCCTAAGCGCTCTGGCGCTAACTTCCGTCTTCTCCTGATCTCTCATCTCCGCTGCTCGATTAAATACCTTCCGCGCGACATTCCAGAAGGTTCTCATCATTTCGTCGGCGCGATGCGCAGCGGAGGCTGGGGGAAGGCGCGAGACTGTACGAAGGCCGTCCCCGACAGATGACTCAACCCGGCATAACATGCCCCTTTCCTTCTAGAAATTTCGAGTGCTTGCTCGGCCACCGATGTGGGGTGAGGAGGTTCGTCGGCGAAGCCACGCTTTCGAGAGGAGAGGGAGCATGCCCGGGGAGCTTGTTTTCTTTTTTTCTCTTTTTCTTTTGACCTCGCGGCGTCACTCCGGTGACACTGCCCCCCACTTTAGGAATATTATCTCATAATCTTCAAAACCACGCAAACGAGCACGAACAGTCACCACACACTTGAAGACTGTAACATAGTCCGTCGCTCATGACACGTCACATTCACAATATATCACTCAATACAACTGTACATTTCAATTCAATTCCACAACACATGAAATATAGCCACAGGTACATGAATGCAACACTCCATCACATATTCCAAACAATACAAATGTACAAAGTCCTCTCATTACAACAATTATACAATACTACACATCACATCACCGTAACAAACATTTTGACTCGCTCGACATAGAGTTGTGACACAGGACAACAACCACATTAACTTAACATCTAGCACTATCAAACACATTCCGGTTTGACCTCAGCACTTATCCTGTGTATTTCGAGCTGCGCTTGCGTCCTTTCTTGTGGTGCTCGCTCAATCAATTCCTATTGTTTTTGCTCGTTTTGTTCCGGCGAGCCCCTTTCAACGACGGTATCTGAGGCGCCGTCTCAGCCATCGTTGTCACTTCCGACACTGCTAACGGGTCATGACGCTCAACCGATCCTGCCCGGTTATTCACCCGCTTGTTCACGTCCCGACATTTGGCCTGGCTGGCCGACTCCGTTACCTTTACACTGTCGGTCGGTTGAGGTCGTGCCGACGTAAGTCCAGCTGCTCAGCCCATGAACTCATTCAACACGATCATCTTCTCATTCACTCTCTCTTGCGCCACGGCTTCACCTTGGGCTCTAGTGAGATCCGTCACGGGATGCTCCTCCACTGTATCTCGCGGTCGCTGTGTTGGCGAGGGCTCTATCTAAGGGTCTTCTCCCAAACATTCCGGATCATTCGGTCCTCGCGCCCCGGCGATGTCTCCGATGACAAGGTCGTAAAGGGGGGTCGACATGCATAAAGCAGTAACCTTCCCTCTGAAGTACGGGGTTTCAACCTCAATCTCTGCTTCGGGAAGCATCCGAACCGTACGGTCAATTAGGCAAACCGGTTTCGTTCTTGCTGTCAACTCACTTTCCTGTACCAAATTTCTCCCCACGATAACCGTGGAACTACCGGTGTCTCTTAGAACCGTCATCTTTTTGCCCGCAACCTTTCCAGGCAGCGTTGGCATTCCCTTCGTAACACCGGTTGGCTGTTTTGACATTACAGCACCCACAATAGGAATTTTCTGCCCATTTTCGACTCTACGAATCCGTCGGTGACGGGATTATCATCGAATTGCGGTGCTGCTAGCACACAGGACACCTGGTGAGTAAGACTCGCTCCGTTTCGACATGCGTCTGCTTTGTGCCCAGTCTGACCACACCTGAAACATTTTACAACCGTTGGGCTCGTGAAGTTAAATTGTCAATTTTTAGCACGGTGACCCACTCGGTTAACCCGAAAACATCGCGGAATGCCCTCCGGTGCACGCTTCTTTTCTTCGGGACCCGATTTCTTCGAATCTTCAGGACACTCCTTCTTGACCTTGGCCAAATCAGTTCCACCTTGCGCTTCCAAGAATTGATCAGCCAATTCAAGCATTCCTTCAAGTGACTCAGCTTTCCTCTCTTTCAAGTACAGCGACAGGCTTGGGTGGCAACTAGTAAGAAATTGTTCTCTAAATAGGAGCTCTGTAAGCTCATCGTACTCCTGCGCTGTCCCTGAAAGTTCATCCATCTGTCGAAATAATGGCTAAGTCGGGCGGCGTACTGCGTAGCCGTCTCACCATCAGCTGGCTTTCCTGTCCGAAATTTGTCCCGGAATCCTTCCACAGTAAATCTAAATCGCTTCAGCAAAGCAGTTTTCACCTTTGTAGAGTTGGCTGCATCGGTCGGCGTCAGCCTACCGTACACACTGAGCGCTTCACCACTCAAGCAAGTACTTAAAGCAGTTGCCCATTGATGTTCCAGCCAACTTTGGCTCCGTGCGATCGTCTCAAATCTGTGAAGGTACGCGTCAAGGTCGTCCTTCCTTTCATCAAACGCTACGAGCAGCTTGCTTGGGTTCAAGCGGAAGCCGTGGTCCTCCCGTTCGCTGCTTTCAACTCTAGCTTGGACCAGAGTTTCACTTCGCTGTTGCAAGCCCCGCCGTGGTGGTCTAGTGGCTAAGGTACTCGGCTGCTGACCCGCAGGGCGCGGGTTTCGAATCCCGGCTGCGGCGGCTGCATTTCCGATGGAGGCGGAAATGTTGTAGGCCCGTGTGCTCAGATTTGGGTGCACGTTAAAGAACCCCAGGTGGTCTAAATTTCCGGAGCCCTCCACTACGGCGTCTCTCATAATCATATGGTGGTTTTGGGACGTTAAACCCACATATCAATCAAATCAACTTCGCTGTTGCAAACGGAGCCGCTCGAGTTCCATTTCGTGCTGCCGCTGCCGTTCCCTTTCAGCCATCTCTGCTTCTCTTTCTTCTTTCACCCTTTCGGCTGCCAGCTTTTCTCTCTCCACCGCCTCTTTCTGCTTCTGGCTTACCCACTTCCGTAGTTCGGCGCCCGAAAGACTCATCTTCTCACCAAGAGCTACTAACTTTCCGAGATCCATTGTGTCTCGCAAATGAAGTCTTGCCGCGTGCAAAAAGTATCTGCCTATATCAGTCTATCGGAACACTCCCCTGCACTCGTTAACGAGAACACTGAGCAATACACAAAATCGTCCCGATAGCACTATCAACAACTCGAGGCTCTTTCTCACTACTTTGGACACACTGTGCACCAAAAGGTCCTGTGTCGTGGACGCCAGAATAATTGTCACAAGTCCGGTCCCTTTAATTCGGGAGGCGATCGCCGGGCTAATTCCAAGGGCCGAAGTATCGGCCCCCCGAACTGCACCACGAAAGCGCGGACAATTTAGAAGTGGTCCTTTTTGCGCGCCAGCGGACGCCAGCTGTGGCCCAAAGAACAAGCCAGAGCCGACAGTTGATAAACAAAACAGAATTATATTCTCAATAATGGCAGATCAAAAACAATACACAAGTATGCACACTCCACAATAGTTGAGTACAATACGTCACCAAAGAAACAACGTACTACACAGTACAATCAGCCACACTCGAAACAACGGACACGGACAACAATACTCACTACAGTGCAGTCGCATGCATTGAACAACCAAGACACTTAAAGACTAAAGAGATAGAAAACCTATTCAGTCCAAAGTTCTTGGAACCAAAGTCTAGATTATACTCTTCCGAAAATCGCTCACTCAAAGTCCAGCGTTGTTGTCGTTCCGCTGCCCTCGAAGTTTCTCTTCCAGGAAACCTCGCCGAAGTTTCTCTCCCAGGAAACCTCGCGTCTTGGCCACTCTCCAAGCTCAAACTTCTTCGCCGGAAACTCGTCGGCTTCAACACACGCAGCTGTTGCCACGTGTCTTCGCTCGATAGCGGTAAACACACACTCTTGCCTGTAGCTCAAGTCGTCACCCCTCAGGTGGAAATCATCTTCTTCTCCAGCTTTGTCTCCACGGACAAAACCTTCGCCGACTACACGGCGGAATCCCTACGCGCTCTGGCGCTAACTTCCGTCTTCTCCTTCCGAAGTTTCTCTTCCAGGAAACCCTACGTCTTCTCCTGCTTTGTCCCTACGGACAAAACCTTCGCCGGCTACACGGCGGGATACCCTACGTGCTTTGGGGCTAACTTCCGTCTTCTCCTGCTTTCTCATCTCTGCTGCTCGGTTAAATACCTTCCGCGACACATTCCAGAAAGTTCTCATCATTTCGTCGGCGCGATGCGCAGCGGAGGCTGGGGGAAGGCGCGAGACTGTACGAGGGCCGTCCCCGACAGATGACTCAACCCGGCATAACACGCCCCTTTGTTTCTAGAAATTTCGAGTGCTTGCTCGGCCGCCGATGTGGGGTGAGGAGGTTCGTCGGCGAAGCCACGCTTGCGAGAGGAGAAGGAGCGTGCCCGGGGAGCTTGTTTTTTTTTCTCTTTTTCTTTTGACCTCGCGGCGTCACTCCGGCGTTTCGTCGCGGGAATTAGGCGGCGCGCCCTTTTTGAGCGCTCGTTCTGTGACACCTGATCGTCGGCGACTTCAATGCCCCAAGCAGGTTATGGGGTTACCCACGCGAGGAAGGAAGCTTGCGGAACTTCTTTCTACACTTGGACTCACCCTCAACACTGATCCCGCCAGTCCAACACGTGTAGGCAACTCTGTTCAACCAGATACTTGCCCGGACCTCACAATTACACGCAACATACGCCATGCCAACTGGCTGAACACACAGGGCACTCTCGGTAGTGATCATTGTGTATTAAACACAACCGTGTACATGCGTCCCTTAAAACGCCCACTTTCACAAGCTCGTATCCCAGACTGGACAACTTTCCGCACCACTCTATCTATTGTAGACCCTCTCCAGTCGGGATACGACACCTCGTCTAAATCACTGACGTCTACACTGAAACAACACGAACGGCTGATACAGCTCACGGAAACTCAAACGGACGTGGACAACCACCTCCTCCATCTTTGGCAGGCCCACCGCAGCCTCACCAAACGATGTAAAAAACAGAAACATAACAGGCGCCTCAAGAAACACATCCTAGAACTCACGGAGCAAGCTGTGGAATATGCTGCTCAGCTAGCCGACACTAACTGGGTGGACAGGTGCAACACGGCTGCATGCCAGATGTCTGGTCGCAACACGTGGCACCTGTTTCGCGCTCTCATCGATCCAACACAAACGCGCACGGAAACTCAACGTCACTTACATAAGGTTATGCACAACTTTACAGGAACGACAACACAGCTGGCAAACACGCTCAGGGACCGATACCTGTGCACCACCGAGGACCCCCGGACGGCCGCATACTCCTACGCAGGCAAAAAGAACACGCAGGTGGACACCCCGTTCCAGCTCCACGGCCTCCAGGCGGCCTTACGCAAGATGAAGCGTGGCACTGCACCAGGGCGTGACCAGGTTACGGTCAAACTGTTGGCCAATCTTCCTGACGCAGCCTACGCCACGCTCCTCAAATACATCATTAGCATTTAGGACAGAGAAACTCCTCTCCCTCTTGAATGGAAATCAGCTCTCGTGACCTTCATCCCGAAGGCAGGTAAACCTATTGACGTGGAGAACCTTCGCCCCATCTCTCTCACGTCTTGTGTCGGCAAGGTGATGGAAACGATGGTGCGCGACAGACTCTCCGTGTTTCTAGAAACACAGCACACTTTTGCGGACACCATGTTTGGATTCCGCCCTCAGAAGTCAGCCCAGGATATACTTCTACAGCTTCACCAAGACATATTAGATCCTGTTGAATGCCCCCACAATGACAAGGTAGTCCTTGCCTTGGATCTTAAAGGGGCATTCGACAACGTGAAGCATGAGGTAATCCTTGACTACCTCAGTCAGACCAACTGTGGTTATAAAACATTCAATTATGTTAGACAGTTTCTTACGACCGTCAAGCCTACATACGCATACAAGATGAGGAACATGGGCCTTACGTCATCGGCTCGAGGGGAAATCCCCAAGGCGCGGTCCTCTCTCCCCTCCTATTTAATATAGCCATGCTTCATCTTCCCCCCAAATTGGCTTCTCTACCAGGGATACATCACGCTCTTTGCGCGGATGATATCGCGATCTGGGCCACGCAAGGTAACCTGGGTCACATGGAGTCATGCCTGCAAGCAGCAGCGACTGTAGTCGACGACTACGCAACCTACTGCGGACTCCAGTGTGCCCCGGCTAAGTCAGAATTTGTGCACTTACGTCCCTCCCCTCAGGACACAACTCAGCTCCATATCAGTCTTCCCTCGGGATCGATCCGTGAGGCCAAGGAGATCCGCGTCCTTGGCCTCTTCATACACCACCAACGCAAGGCTGACACCACAATAGCCAAACTTCGCACGGTGGGAGACCAGGTGGACCGTATGGTCCGCCGGGTCTCCAACAAGCGGGGCGGATTACGAAGCAGGGATGCAATGCGGCTTGCCTATGCTTTCGTAACGAGTAGAATACTCTACTCGACTCCCTACTTGCACCTACGCAAACACGAGGATGATCAACTCGAGGTCATCCACCGTAAAGTTATCAAGCGGGCTCTCGACCTCCCTCTCACCACGTCCAACCAGAGACTTCTGGCCCTAGGCGTGGTGAACACCTACCGGGAACTCCGAGAAGCCCACCTCGTTAACCAATACACGCGCCTTGCGCAGACCCATTCCGGTCGCCGCCTCTTGGACCGAATACACATCAAACACGATGACTATATTGAGGAAAGGGTGAGAGTGCCAGAACCTTGGAGACGCGCCCTCCGGGTCCGACCCCTTCCCCGCAACATGTCCAAAGAAAACCACAGTGGTCGCCGCCAGGCGCGCGCGGAAGCGTTGCAGCGACACTTTGGTCAAGAGGAACACGTGTGCTACGTGGACGTTGCCGGACCGCACCATGGGGGGTGGTATACTGCCGCAGTCATACACAACGCAAACACCGTAAACGGGCTCACTTTCAAAGCCTACAGCGCAACACACGTGGAGGAGATTGCCATCGCTCTGGCTCTCACCTATCCCTCTTCTAAACATATCATCACCGACTCACGAGGGACCTGTCGGAACTATCAGCTAGGGTGGGCATCACCGCTTGCTCAGCGCATACTGGAACCTAGCTGCCGATACGTTAATCCAACTCCGCGAAATCTGGTTTGGGCACCCGGTCACCAAGGACTCAGGGGAAACGAACAGGCCGAACAGGCCGCCCGCGCACTCTCTTCCCGGGCTATCTCCCTGTACTTGGAAGCCTACTCGCAATCAGACAATTCGGCCCTTTCATTCAAAGATATTACCAATTACTACAAGGAGGAGCACCGGCGCTATCCAGACCCTTGTACGGGACTGCATCGCGCTGACGAGCGCCTCCTTTTAAAACTGTTTACCAATACTGTACTGTGCCCGGCGGTGCTAAAACATTTCAATTCATCCTTTGATGGCACGTGCCAGTTCTGTGGTGATGTGGCTGACACCTTTCACATCGTCTGGGCGTGCCAGTCTAATCCATCTATCCCCCCCAACCCCAATCCCACGAGAGAGGACTGGGAGGCGGCCCTGTTCGGCTGTCAAGACCTGAAGGCCCAAGAGGCTCTGGTTCAACGGGCGCGGGCGGCGTTGCTTGCCAATGGAGCCCCGGAATAGTGGTTCCACCTAGTGCTGTGAGGGTAGGAGGCCAATAAGGCCCCAACCCAATCACCTCTCTGTAATCATTTAATGGTTATTAAATGTTTTCACCACCACCACCTGCCAGTACGAGACCCTCGTTTAATGAAATAAGGGTATACCTAAGGGCTCGTTTTTCCGTGTTTTAACACAATAATAATGAGATCTAACAGATAGTAATGCCAAGGAATGTACAGGGGAAGTTATTAGAACCAATATAATGTAAATAGGAAGAAAGAAAAGTGGATAAAAAAATAACCAGCCGTGAGCAGAAATCGAACCAACGACCTTCGAATACCGCGTTCGATGCTCTAACCACTGAGATACCACAGCGGCCTTCCCTCCATCCACTTTTTTGGGTTTATATGTGAATTTAGAAGTAGGAGTGACAGTCAGCGTCATTTATAGCCAAGCGACGAGTGTGAAAACACTCTTATTCGCATGTTTGGCGTCACGTAGCACGTGAACTTATTACGAGAGGGCAGCTGATTAATAGTCCCTCGTATACAACCTAATGACACCAAGTCTGCCAGTACGAGGCCCTCGTTTAATGAAATAAGGGAAAGAAGTGTATACCTAAGGGCTCGTTTTTCCGCGTTTTAACACAATAATAATGAGATCTAACAGACAGTAATGCCAAGGAATGTACAGGGGAAGTTATTAAAACCAATAGAATGTAAATAAGAAGAAAAAAAAGTGGATGAAAAAATAACCAGCCGTGAGCAGGAATCGAACCTACGACCTTCGAATAACGCGTTCGATGCTCTGACCACTGAGCTACTACAGCGGCCTTCCTTCCATCCACATTTTTTGGGTTTATATGTGAATTTAGAAGTAGGAGTGCAATTCACATACAACTTCCTTTTCCTTTTTTTTCTTTTTTCCACATGCACATACAAAGTGTTTACGTTCGCCTATTACTTGATGACCATTGAAGGGAAACGGACGAAGATTAAAGGTTAAGAGCCGACCGACCCAATAAGGGGAAACCCTTTCTTTACGCACGCCGTCACGGGCCCTCCCGCCACCGCGGCGACAATCTTGGGTGGCCCGACACACGTCGAGAACTGAACAGCGCGTGATAAGAACTGTATGTGGACGTACATGGACAGTTGGTTTCGTTCTCAGTGTTGACAGTGGTTGTTCCTCTTTTTTACTTTCTTTCTTTTCTTTCTTTTTCTTTTTTTCGTCTTTTTGCTTCTCCCTTTTTGTTTTTTTTCTTTCCTTTTTTTAGCTCCCTCTTACTCTCGCAAACATCTTTCAAGGTGAGAGGGACGTGGCAGCAACGAAGTTTGGAAGTTCATGTCAGTATAACTCATCCCCTGATGAAGGGAGGACCCCTCCGAAAACTGTTGGAAAATAAATATATTTATCCTTGTTGACAACGCTCCCGTTGTGCCATATCCCATACCTTCACGAAGACTAACTGGCCCATTGAATTATTACTCCCACTATATATATATATTATAAAGGAGATTTATTAAGCAGAAAGGTTGGTGCTTGGAAGGCTTGGAAGGCGATGCACCAGCCGCAATTTCCGAGCTCGAGCCGCTGCTGCACACTCGATGCTGCTGCCTCTGCGCCGGAGTACTTCCTCTTCTTTACAATGGCCCCACGGAGAAAAAAGGAGCCATCCTGGCGACTTAGTCCTGGGCAGGCGGCGTTGAAGCGTGGTATTGCTTGAGCCTCTGGACGTGTACAACCTCGCGGTTGCGACGTCGCAAGTCTGATGGTGGCGTAAGAGGCTCAATGAGGTAGTTTACTGGCGAAGTTTGTTCGACAATACGATATGGCCCATCGTACTTTGCCAGAAGTTTGGAAGAGAGCCCAGGTGTGCGATGCGGCACTGACAGCCATACAAGAGAACCCGGAAGAAAAACGGGAGTTGAGGTCGAATTTTGCTCACTGGATGACCAAGCGTCCGTCGACACCCAGTTTGCCGCTAAACTTGTCGTTAGCGATGACACCATCATCCCTCCATGCTCTTTTGCGTTCGTGCCAGTTTCATGCAGCGCCATATCCGACGGCACGGTCTTCTTCACACCGTCTCCAATATTCGTCGCCCGAAGAGCTCTCCCCCTGCCTTTTGCGGCACACTCGATGCTGCTGCCTCTGCGCCGGAGTACTTCCTCTTCTTTACAATATATTCATCGACAATGAGGAATTTATCTATGCAAAGCCAAGACTTCAAGAACCACAATTAGCCAACTAACTTTGCACCCCTCCAAAAAATATTTCTGCCCATGCTATTGCTAGCTCTTTCGGATAATACAGTTTCGGATATTCAGCTGGTGAAGTGTTTGCAAAAATATGAATTTTCCATTTCTGGCATTATTATTGTTGAAATAGCTAAACTAAATAACAGAATTCGGCGCCTTTGGATTCACTCAGACGAGAGAATATGAAGGTAACCCTCTTATCAGTGGCGAAGCCAGGGTACGGCTAGCAAGCGCAAGCTAGCAAGCGCACAGAGCGTGGTATCACTTTCCACGACCACTTTCACAACCGGCCACACAAAAGGACAAAAAAGAAGACCAGACAACAGGGGCGCTATTCTTCAAGTGAGTATTACCAACAAATTTGTTTTCTATAGCAAGGCACCACTCGTTTCACGGTCGATCCCCCATGGGGAGTTACGCCAGGTTAAAAGGGTCAATCAATCAATCAATCAATCAATCAATCAATCAATGAAACAAAAGTGGAGCTGTTTATGGCAGCCGTTGGTTGTAAACCACGAACTATCATCATCATAAAGCGACACGCGCTATTTTTTATCTTTTTTTTTACGCGCCCTCTTCTTCATTTTCTGCTTCACTCCCGGATCACGTGCGTCAATTTGTCCGGCATCGAGTGGCTCATTCTGATGAAGAATGACTGCCAATTGGGCGTGTTGGTAATTGTTCAAGATGAGACAAGCACAAAAAATACACACACTCAGAGAGGACACAGACAAGCGCTTACTAGCAACTGAAATTTATTTCGAAGCGAACACTAATAAATACAACACCCGCATGAACGTCACTTCCCAACTTCCCCTGTAATCATCAAAAACGTGATAATACAAAATATGAACGCGCCCACAACCGGAAACACGTACCAAGAAGTAAGGAAAGAAAACGTAAAAAACAAAGAAACATAAATATAAAACGTAACACAGAGAAAAACCCTAGGTTATGTGACGTCCAAAAAAGCAAATTCCGCATCTGTTAGTAGAACTGACGTTTGGCTGACGCAACTGTCCCCTCCTTTCCTTATTCTATACGCTTCCATCATTTCTCTCGTCCGCTTGTTGTGCATGTCAATTATTCATGTTTCGTAAAATTTCGGTTGGCATGTGCATTCCTTGCAGTGCATCGCTAAGTGTGAGTACGGGGCCCCCTTTAGTGAACTCTCATGTTCACGAAGGCGCACATTTATGCACCGACCCGTCTGACCAACGTATTCCTTTCCACATCTGAAAGGAGTTCCGTATACAACATCTTTCTTGCACTCAACGTACCTCCTGCCATGCTTTATGCTGCATTCTTTCGATTCCCCAGTTCTTTTCTTGTTAGCTAGCCTTTCACTGCTGGACAAATGTTTGATAACTTGTTTTCAGCTGAAAAAACAACCCGCACGCCATACCTTAATGCAAATTTTTCAATCTATGTGAAATATTGTGCAGACACGGCATCACCACTGTCCGCTCTCTTTCACCCTCAACTTGTCTCCTCTCCTGGCTTGTGCCAATGATTGCATTCTGATGGGTGAAAGAATGGGTAAAGAGAGAGAAAGAGACAGAAGGCAAAAGGAAAGTACGAATGGTATATGGAAAGCATAAAACTACGACACAAGAAGTAAGTGAACGGGACTAGCGCAGGCTGTGCTGGTCCTCTCCATTTCCTTCCTAATCCTAGTGTCCTGGGTCTAGGCGTGGTTTAATGTTTTCCCATATCTTAACAACAAACCCCCCTATCGCACGCTCCTTGAGAAACATAGGGAGAGAGAGACAAAGCGGGAGTGGGGAGCACATGGAAGGAAGAAGTAGGGAGAGAAAGAAGGAAATAAAAATAAACAGAGACAAAGAAGATAAAGCAAGCATGGAGAGAGGTGAATTTTTTAATTAGACACAAGTATAATTATCTGTCTTTAGTTCATATTATACATTGCCACTATTTGTAGGGACTCTATCCGCAATGTGATCCCAGTATACTAACTAGACTTTGCCTACACATACTGTGCTGATTCATCCATCATAAGCACTATAGAGTATATATTATGTACATACATATATATAGTGCCTCTGATTAGTTCCTTTTTTTCTTTTGTTCTATATTTTTCTTGTTTGTGTGTTTATCTTGTTCAATACTGTCATAATGTTGGGGCTGCCGGCTCTAACGTAGCCAATACAGTTTCCTAATATACATTTTAGGAAACTCTACGACGTAGCCTACCTTTTCGTATTTTGCCAAATATAAATAAAAAAGAAGAGAAAAAAAGTGGCAAAATAAAGAGCAACAAAGAAGGCCACCTGGCTCAGCACTTATTTTGGGCTTGCCATCACTAGTGCAAAGCTGACTAAATTTCTTTTTTTTTTTGAAAAGCACATTACAATAAATTTACTTTGTGTGCTTTTCAATACACACAACTGAATATAAATATCTAGAAATTTATATGTGCACCTTTGGATTTCTAAAAAAGGTGTATGCAATACACTATCACATCTAGCAATTTTTTTAATACAAACTTCTCATAAACAACTGAAAATTAACAAGGTTTTGTTCATTACTTTATTGCAACTTTATTTCCGCCAAGCTATTTCAGCCTCAGCACAAGGCTCTGTGTGTGAATACGGGTTATAAAAAATCTGTATTGTAAAAAAAAGACATGTATTGTATGGCATACATGGAGTACGAAAACACATTTGACACTTAGTATTGGTTGTTGGAGCTAAGCTCGTGAAAGAATAATAATTATCCTACTCAATCGTTTATGTTGTTGTTTTTTCCACAGTACCCATGCGCCTATTTTATCTAATGTAGATTCATTTTTTTATCGACTTTGAGGAATCTATCTATGCAAAGCCAAGAATCAAGCCTTCAAGAACCACAATTAGTCAACTAACTTTTAACTTTGCTTACCCGTTACAGCTATGCCCATTGCATTTCTGGGCTAAGCCACAATTTATACTTCTAAGTAATTTGGAAATGCTGCACCTAAACGTTTCCCTTTTTTCTTGTTTTTTTAACCAGGCACCCTGCAGGGAATTTCCTTTTTTTTCAGGGAATTTTTACTTGTCATTTTGAGCCAAAGGAAAAAAGGGAATCCTTGTAATATTGCAGGAAATTTTCATAATGGTTAAATTCTTCTATGACCACTGATAATTAGTGGTCACAGTGCGCCGTCATCTGCTGTATTCCGTTCTAATGCATGCTCCAGGCAAGCATAGCTTTTGAGATTTGTTTCTGAAATTTACGTGAAGCAATGTCTATCTCACTAGTAGCGTTAGACTTGAAGGCCACAATGTGCAGTGTATTAAGAGTATATGAATTAATAAAGTCATGCTTTTGTTGTGCAGCAGTGGAGGGGTTAGTCACGATTTAAAAAGTCGCTAGTAAGTTAGACACGTGTAATTACAGACTGCATGTGCGTGGATGGGGGCGGAAATTAGTGCTGTTGAGCAGGGAATTATGCTGGGAATTTCGTTAGCACTTGCATGGAAAAATCTCCAAGATAGAAGATTTTCATGTCTCTGAATGTGAATTCTGCAGCGTAGTACGAAACATCACTGAGCCCACATTCAGATACTCTCAAGACGGCAACAAAATTTTCTATACAGATTTCTTCGAAGACCCACCTCCAACACCACTGAACACTCGCACAAGTATATATCTACAAAGGCGTAAATTAACATACATAGCTTAGGTTATTATTCGCATATCAACCTCAACCCTATTTGCTCAATGTATCGAAAGTACCTTCAGAGACATTTAACTCCCAAAAACAAGGCACAGAAATTGTTTTGAAGGCCCGACCACAAGTAAATGCATTACGAGTGCAGCGTTTACTTTTCCAGTCTGTGTTTACCATCCTTCATTACAACGAAGCACAGGGACTCGATTGATTGATTGATTGATTGATATGTGGGGTTTAACGTCCCAAAACCAGACACAGGGACTCGATATTTCATGGCATTGCATTGTATTCTTATTAACCACACAATGTTTATTCAAGTGTGCCCAGTTCTAAAATATAATCATAGTCCTAAAATCCAAAAAAATGCACATTAACATATACTGTACTCTCTTACCCATATCAATTAACATACACAAGGAAAGAAGTAAATTTAAGGGCTCGTTTGTCTTTGTCAAGAAAAATATAGTGTATGCGTATTAGCAGTAATTATAAAAATATAAATCTGAAGAAAAAAATGTGGACAAAAAGATAACTTGCTGCTGGCACGGACCAAATTTGGGACCTCTGGATTGCACGTATTTGAAGGTCACAGGTTTGGTCACTGCCAATATTTTTCACCTTCGTTTTTTCACAATTTCATTAAAATATTACTAACATCCCCTATACTTCCTCGACAACACTTTCCACAGGTTCTCATCATTATTATATATACACTGTAACAGGAGGAAGGCACAGTTCCAAGTAGTGTGCCCTTTTCCTGCCAACGAATCAGCCAGTGACAGCTCTCATGGGAATCTGTACAATTGCTTCGGTGGCTGCCCACCACCTTCATTCACAAACGGCCACAATGGTATTTTGAAAAGAGCTTCGAATTATGCTTGTGAAATTCACAACTTGCGCACAACCAAAAATTTTTGCTGAAGTGCTCGCGATTACGTCTTCTGTCTATAGAACAAACTTTCTTGTCAAGCCCGAGGGTTGGTTCAAAGGCCGCTCTACGATTTACTATTTCGCACTGGTCACGATACCCGATACCCAACAATGCAGTTAGCAGCCGGTACGCATACAGCATTGTGCAACAGTAGCTCACCCCATTCAGTTGCAATATTTTCAGTCATGGAAGTTTGCTTCATGTTAGAGTCTCTAGCAACATCTACACTGCTCCGGAGAACCCCCCCCCCCCCCTCCACCACTTAAGGCTACACTACAGTAAAGCAAAAAACTCAAGTGCTTACAGGCAGGATTTTCATAAGCAGAACTTCAGGCATGAAGGCCCGTATCACATGCATGTGGATGCTAACGGCGTTTACAGCAGCATCGCACTAGAGAAACTTGGTTCATAGAGCATCTCTGGAGCTGAAGCACTTAAATTGCAACGAGCTGCTTTCTAAGCTTCTTACAGAGTAATAAAAGATTACTACAACAAATTCATTCCTTCCACCTTAACCATGAGGTGCTCTGCTGCCCTCCCTCCCCCAATGCAAACAACTATGCACTATGCATGCAAATGTCCTGCGCATACCAGATGGTCTGTTCCTACGCATTTTTTAAAAAAGGCAGACAAGGGCTCGTTTTTGGATCGCCGCCAGACACACAGGCACATTTATTAAAAAATGACAATGACTTAAACAAAAAATACAAAACCACAATAGGCAGATTTTTATTAAACCCTTTCTGCATATCGTTTAGTGCTCCAGAAAGAATAAAAATATGAAAAATGAGAAACAAACACACACCCCAAAATACCCTCAATGGCACCAAAGCAGGCTCGAAGAGGCACATCCTGATGAAGAGCATTAAATACATCTTCCACAGTGAATACATGTGTGCACGCAGTGCACACCACTCATTCCACCAAGAGCGAAGCTGCCAGCACGGGTCCCGTAGAAATTGTCTGTGTGCCAGCATCCGGCAACGCTGCCCGTGGCACAGCTTTACGCCACAGTGGCTGCAGCTTGATGACCAGAAGGAGGGTAGAATCTTCAATGTTGCCCACAGCACGAGCTGCAACCTTTTTCCCAACATGAAGCTCTGACCATTCATGACAAGTGGTAGCAGTGGGGTCTACAATAAGGCTGACGGGAATGCCTCGGACATTGGATTCAAGTATTGCAACAGCAGGCGTGACCAGAGCGACAGTCGCAGGTATCGAGTACACCACATCGGGCTTGTTGCACGTGGCATTGGCAAAAGGCAGGGCTTCATCAAAGCACCACTCCAAGCGAGATCCATCAGTGCCACCATGTGACACAAGCACATTATCACCTGCTGCAAGGTGGTAACCTTCAGACTTCACAGACTGCGTTTTTGGTGAGCTACTCGGGGAGGTTTCGTAGTCTGTCTCCAGCTCAGACTCAGACAGCTCAGATCCAGAGCTGTCATCAGCAGACAGCTCTGGATCTATGTCACTTGAAGCTACTTGGCTGCTGCTACTGCTGCCTTCATCACTATAGGCTGTTTTCACTGTGCATGCCTCGCGATAGAACCTGCTACCACTCTTAGGGTCTTCATGCATACTGGAATCTGTGAACGGGCCAGTGAAAGGGAATGTGGATTTCACCGAGGCAGGCGGCAATGTAGATGTCGTACTCGTCATATTCTTTTCTGGAACCTTTTGGGTGTTGGAATCTTCCGCTTTTTTCTCTTTCAGTTTTATGTTTTCATTGGCTGGTGGGGGCCTAGGGACTTGCTGCAGCTCTTTTGAAGCTGCTGGAAGTGGTTCGATATCCCAAATTCCAGTTCCAGCCCACGCAGTCAGGCTCTTTTTGGGTGCGTCATTCCTGGCAGCATCACTCTGAATGGCAGCAGGTTCAGCAATCGCTGGTAATGTCGCACACGGCACATTATTGTTCTTTTTAGGCATTATTACATCAAGCACACGCTGTGGTGCATGGTGTGCCATTGATGAGATTTCGGTCAGCCCAAGCACACCCTGTGGATTCTGCTCCTCAGATTTGGCACACTTGATAGTTTTTTCACACAGCTCAGATGCTTCTGTCTTTGGGATAAGGGTCAAGTCCATCATTTTTTCATTATGTGGAGTGTCCCACTCGAACGCACCATAACCATTGTCAACAATAGTAATGTCAGCACTGTCCTGCAAAGCACTTTTCTGGATTAATGCATCTTCATTTTGAACTGTTGCTTTAGAAGTCACATTTTTGAGTTTGGGAGATTTCGCCTTTTCCGTATTACGGTCACTCGATGGCGGAGCTTTCACCGTCACTTGTTCGGAGTCTGAGGCACTGGAGTAGAATATGCAGTCATCCCCATTGACGGATGCATTGCCTTCACTCGCAGCGTCAGACATGTCCATGTGAAGCTTCCCACCACTGCTAGGGTGAGCTCGTTCACCCTGTTCACTGCGTCCCTTCTCCTCTTCACCGCTAGGTGTACTGCCAACACTTTTCAATTCTACGATTACCCACTCAGATTCACCATCGTCTTTGATGGCAATGAATTCCACTTCCTGACCAACTATCAGTTCATTGTAATTGATCGATGTGGCACTGAGAGCATCTCTCTTGAATGAAACTTCAGCATAATCATCAGAGCTACCAAAGGTAGCGGCAAGCAGTCCACTTACTCCATCAAAGCTAATTATCCAGCCCATGCCAGTGACTCGTGTACAGTTTGTCTTCTCTGGCCTCATAGCTTTCCCATTGTCTCCAGAACCCATGTCACCATGGTCACCAGAACTGCACTTCTCAAAGCTTTTCTTCTGCTGTTCAATGAGCAGCAAAATATTATCACAAATTTTAAACCTGTCCTTACGCGTAAGAATGGCCTTGAGAACAGTGCTGCTACTGAAATGATGATCGAATCCTTCTTCTTTCAAGTTTTCAAGGACAGACAAAAGTGGTGCCTTTTTGTCTGCACACTTCAGCAACTCTTTCTCCAACATCTGTGAAATTTCTTCAGTATACTCAGGCTCCAACAACTTGGGAACAACAATAAAGTGTGTCTTATCTAGAACAAAGAATTCCTCCCTACGGTGAAAGAACTCCATCAATGCTTTGATATCGGGAATGAGACACTGGAACAGCCTTTCAGTGTTACGCCGTAATGCGCCATGAAAGTTGCACACTTCCAGAATATCTTCACCCGCTAGCTTCACACAAACTTCAGCCAATGCATCTTCCAGGGCAGAAAGCAGAGAGCTGGCATATTTGAGAGGCCACGACAAAATGGTATTGTCCTTAAGAATTTTAAACATGTCAAAGCAATTGCTAACTAATGAGCAAAGCTTTTCAGTTTTGCTCTTTCCTGGCTGTTTGTTAAGTTCTTGGCTGTACTGGTCTTTTACTATGTTCAGATGCCCAAGGATTGCTGAGAATGGCTTGGGACTTTTCACCAGTAATGCAGCTGCAACGACACCAACCACCAACCTGAATGAGCTGGGCATGGTGTCAAGAGGGCACACTTCATTGTCAAGATCAGAAGCATTTCCTCCATCAATTTTAGTAAGCCATACGACATTAATTGGCCGCAGCACATAAAAAAAGCCATCATACTTTAGGAAAAAGTTGATGAACTTCTCTTGTGGGTAGACATCTTCAAAATATTCCTTCACAAATGATGAAGCCTTGTGAAGGTGCTCTTGCAGCATACCTATGGGCACAGGATAGGTGTTCACACGGAAAGATTTGATAAGATCAACAAAATGCTCTAGTGCAGAAGCTTCATGTGCATTTTCAGGGGCACTCTGAAAGTCGCATTCATCCACATCACTGGAATCCCATTTTGAACACCCACTGCCAGAAACAAGGTAGATATTCTTGTTCTTGGACATTGCAAACTTGGTTGGAGCCTTGAGAAAAAATGACTTGAAGTTATCTTTTGTGTAGACTTTGCATAAGCAGCCTTGCACTTTCGGTGGAGTCAGGGGAAGAAAGCTCCAAAGAACTTCTGGAGAGAAGGCCTTGACTTGATGGGCTTCCAAAAGCTGTACCAAAGCAACATAAAACTCAACAGCCAATACATTTGGTTGCTTTTTCGCTGTTGTGTCCGTGCTAAAGTCCTTTTCAACAGCAAGACATATGTTGCTATTTTTGCTCACCCTGAAACGGCTCTGGTGATGCTGAAAGAATTCCACCACGTTTTCGCCATAGTTGTCAGCCAGGTAGCCAGTAAGTCTGCGATTGAGACATGACGAAATCTCCAGAGCAGTTTCTGGTTTTACTACACGCACACCATAGCTGTAAGCCAAGTGGAAGAGATCAGCAAAATATTTCTCAAGCAGCTTTTCGATTTGCATATTCTTTGCATGCAACGTGCCTGCATTGTCCTCACAGCCTGAGACCTTTCCTTCTGAGGTGCTACTGGCGGAACTAGGCTGGGCCAGTTCATAACTCTCTGCATTGAATGCTCGTCCCTTGGCTGCCGAAGCAAGCATAACTACCCCCTTGCTGTCAAGGGTAAAGTGGTCAGGGTGATTCAAGAAAAATGTATCAAATTTACCGTAAGGGTACTCATCACTGAAGTATGAAAATACGATCAGAGGTGCCTCAGCTAGGAGCTCCCGCAGCTTGCAAACATGCGTCAACTCATTGTCTTGCGTTCTTATGACGTCCTCGAAGTACTTGACCGCAGCTGCCTCTGGATCGGTGGGACTGCCAGTGTCAGGCGAAGTCTCCCAGGCATTGCCTGAAGACTTCTCCCGGTAAGCACTTTCTTGAGTTCGCAATGGAGGAAACTCCTTCTCTTCGGACCCTTTATCATCGTTTCTATCAAGCCTCTCCGGCGGAAGGCTGCCAGTGGCTACTGAAAACTCCGCCTTGTGCGCCCTGAAGAAGTCCAGAAAGTTAACCTCTGTGTAATTACTTTTAATAAAATGCTGAACATTATCAGGAGCCTCACAAACTTGTGCAAACAGAGAGTCCACACTGCAACTCGCAAGCTCAATTCCAGGACTTTTGAGAACATGGCGAAAGAAGCGCACAGCATCAGCTTCGTCCCGCGATATCTCGACATCCAGGCAGCTGGTATAAGATGACCAGAGATTTCGGAAATCGCCATCATCCAAAGCTCTCCGTGCCTCCCCTAAAAGGTACACGTTGCCAGAGTGTGAAACACCAAATATGTCGGAGTAGGCCTGCAACAGGCGCTTCATGTCCTTTGCCGGATAGTTTCTGGCCATAAATGCTTGAACACCAAGTGGTGCTTTCCCAAGACATTTCCGAAGGGCCCTCAAGGGCACAGGAGAGAAATGGTAAGCATTCATGTCTTTCAGCTTGTTTTTGAGGAAATCAACAGCCATCTTTTCAAGCTCGTCAACTTCATACTTCTTCATGATGTCCGAGGTCAGGTAGACATGTGTAGTTCCTCCAAGTTGAAACATTTCTGGAAAACACTTGAAGAATTCAACCAAGTCACCACCGTAGACACTCTTGATGTGCCTCCGTATATTCACCTGGGCACTTGACAAATAGCTTCCCAGATTGGCAATACTGACAGGAGACAGTTCCGTCTGTTTTTCCCCTTGGATGGCATTGGTGAAGTAAACAAGGCACTGATTCTCGATGTTGGTCATGGTGAGCGGTTCTTGATCACCACCTTAAAGAAAAAAAGAAAGAGGGGAGTGGAGGAGGGTGTGTAAAGATGAGTCGGCAACTCACCAATAGGCTGAGAAACACTTCAATTTTTTTCACTGTACGAAAATATTCTAAATGAAAAGCGTGCCAATAATGTGAACGAAGTGTGAAATTGCACCTAATTGATTGTTGTCCTTGGCTCAGTTTTTTTTATTCTTTCTCTCTCAAGAGCATTAGTTTAACGGCAAGGCCTAACGACGTTTCCCCTCAAAGCAAAGCTGCTGTCCGGCTGTCGTGCAAGAGCGGGATTTCATTCCACGCGATTACAATTCCACGCGACTTCACGCGTCATTACAATTTTGCTCCAACAATGTTATAATGCAGTCAGTTAAACACACGACTATGTTACATTCTTGATTTTGTCAGAGCTGTGCCTTTGGTCAGAGCCAATGTTCCGCTGTCACTTGAGAAAAGGGGGCCCCACAGGTTACATCATGGTTTCAGTTTTCCGGAACACTACGCCAATCACACGTGAACACAACCAGAAGAACGAACGCGTTACCCTGAATGCGGCTGTTCGTTGCACAGGACAGAAAAAAAATATACTTGTAGTTCAGGCTCACCTGCAGTGCTGATTATGTTGCAACTTCCAAACGTAGCCGAACATATAAAACGTTCAAAAGCACTAGCGCGCTTCGCAACATTCTCCTAACACACTCTCTACAGGGATATGTGCGAGATCACAGACAGCTGAACAACTCACATTGTGGGCTTAGCGCAGCGTGAAATTCCGAAACTTTGAGGCCTCCGCACACAGTTTAGGGCGACGACGACAGCAAGAACGACGTCCGAGCAAACGCTGAGCGCTGCACTACATGTCCGAATGTTTCGAAGAAGAAGTGACAAGCGCCGCTGTTGCCGCTTTTTCTTTCGTCGGTAACCGCCGCATACTGTGGGGGAGCGCTGCAGGCATAAGCGATATGGCGTACATTCGTATCTCAGCAGCATTCAGATGTTCAATGAAAAAAAAAATGAACGATTTCTCAAACGCATATTCAGAACCTTCAGCCACACGAGAGCGTTCTCGGTCGCTGTTCATTCGATCTTCCAAACTAAATAGACCAAATCGTGGAAGACTGGTGTCTCACGTGCAATTTTTTTTTTTTGCAGAATCAGATCGGATTTCCCGATCCAAACTACCACGCATGGAGCTTAACGAAGGCGTCACTCAAATCTCTGTTGAGCCTGATTGCTTTTTAAATTGACCGGTGCACCAACGTGCACCTAATATGAGGATAGAACCCAGGTGTAACGTGTAGCGTTAACTCTATGGTGTAACGACCGCTATGAAAATTTCGCACGTGACACCTGCAGTAAGGTGTCTGACTGTGCATTTTCACTCGCGATCAAGCTAAACAGGAAGTTTGGGGCGGTCGGAGACTGCCATTTGTTCCGCGTGGGCAGCACTCCTTCGCAGAAAAAAAACATTTTTGGAAAGCCGAATGAATCCTTCTATTCATCACTCTTCCCTCACTGGTTTTTAATTTATTTTATTTTTTAAATGGCTGTATGGCTTTTAAACATTTGGAATACACTTTTAGGGGTGTACAAATAACACACTAACAATAATTATTTATTAAACACAGTTTCAAAATATTCATTTCATAAAAAACTGCTCAGTGTAAAAAACTAATCTGTGGCACGATTTTCAATTCTTTACTTGTACTTATACTGCGTTGCTACAGTACATGCTACACTCGGCAGGTCGTCTTTAGTTGGCTTTTTAATATGGCAGTGCAACGACCAAGCAATTGAACTGTAGAGCTACACACATTATTAGGAATGCGATGAAATTGTTAAACAGTTAGTGATTAGGCATACCCAAACAGAGGTCGTCAAAATGCTTGAGGTCATATAGGGTGCCATCGTGAGAACTTGAGTGTGGTGTTGGTAGCCATTTGTCATATTTCTTCTTTTTTGCTAAGTAGATTTAAGTAAATGTGGTGAATCTTAAGTTATCGCAGAAATAAGTCTGATTGATACACTAGGTAGTGCTTTTTTGTTTCTCTTTAAGGGAGCTTTATATACAAGCAAGAGACCAATGCAAAATACACGCACATCCTGTTTATTATCGGTTAATTTTGCAAAGTCCAACACACATGCACTGGGGATATTCGTTCCAATTCTAGCTATAACTATCACATGCCTTTGTCTTAGATGGAGACATTAGCTAACTTTGGCAATGGCATACAAGATGCAAGGAGCAGCCTGTGTCTAAAAAAATCACCATGGTATTTCCTACAAGCAACACAGAATGCACAGAATATTCCAGCGTTACAAGACAGTCTCTCTCCAAACAGACAACATATAAAGGCCTGTGCACACACGATGAGAGCTGCTCATACATATACTACTTTGACTATCCATGCTCATTGCCACAATATATTACAGAAGCGAAATACAAAACTTTTTGTTGCAATACAAACAGTCGGCCCTACACAAGTCCAGACAATTTCAAAAATCATTTCCATACTGTCGGGTTCTGCATACTGCAGCCACAGGTCTTTTTTTGTGTGTGTGCATGTGTTCTGTAAGCAGTGGGAGTTTGTAGTAACCACTAGGCGAATTAAATTTGGACACTATTGCCATGATTGTGTTGACGGTGAATTTTTTTACAAGTACCGTCAGTTAGCAAGAAAACAAAATGTCAAGGCTTGTTCTTTATCATATTGTTACCACATGTGTAATTTAGGTATGTGCACCTGTGTAGCGGGGAACATGGTGGTAGCAGAAGAGGAGGACGTTCAGTTCGTGGCAAAAGCTCGCTGCTGCCCGTTCACTGCGGTATACCATCGAGTCGACCGTTACGTCTGCTTCGAATAAACCCCTCGTAGACGTAACAGAGTGGTGGAGGTGCTGGGTACGACACATCGACGTACCACGGAGCTACAGCTGTTCGGAGTTCGCCGGAGCCGTCGTCTTGCCGGTCTGCCGCCTACAACAGTCGTCATGACCCAGAGCGAAGGTCAGGAATCAACCGCCTCGACTTCACGCCAATCTACACTGGCTACACCAAGGCATGACTACATGGAACCCCGCCCGTTCGCGGGAATGGTAGGAGAAGATGTGGACGCGTGGCTAACGCACTACAAAAGGGTGAGCCGGTACAACCACTGGAACTCTATCGATCAGCTGGAAAACGTCGCGCTGTTTCTCACGGACACTGCCCTGATGTGGTATGAAAACCACGAAGAGTCCTTGACAACATGGGCTATTTTTGCTCAAGAACTCAATGAGTGTTTTGGTGACTCCGACTCAAGAAAGAAAAGCGCGGAGCGGACTCTTGCTGGAAGAGCCCAAACTCTTGGAGAAACCTGCACTGCCTATATAGAGGACGTTCTTAAGCTTTGCAAGATTATAAACCCGCAGATGTCTGAAGAAGACAGGGTCGGACACCTATTAAAAGGCATAGCGGAAGACGTTTACAATTTTCTGATAGGCAGGGATGACCTCACCTCTGCCTCCAACGTCCAACATCACTGCCGCACGTTTGAAAAATTGAAGACTCGTCGCATCACCCCGAAATTTGGTAGGCTGGCAAATGTGACAACGGTTGCCAGCGTCGACGTGAGCCCGCCCACCGACCTTGCCGCTACTATTCGGGCAATTGTGCGTGAAGAGCTGCAACGACAAGGTAGTAGGGTTGACGAAACCATTCCTCATCCACCTACCAATCCACCCTACTACACGGCGGCACCATCAGCTTCTTTGCCACCATCGGTATGTGTGGCAGACATCAGCGAAACTGGAAATCCGCGGCCACGTCGTGACTCATTCGTGGCCGACCAGCGATATGGCCAACGCCTTCGGCACGGCCCCGCCACACAGAGGTGGGCAGCACCCGCTCAACAAGCTCGTCATCGACCCTTCACAGCTGAGCGGTCCCAGCATTGGTTCGGTGAGCGTCCTCTACCAGTCTCTTACAACTGTGGCTTCGAAGGACACAATGCCAGGTATTGCAATTACCGGCAGCCGCCAAGGTATGACCGATCACCGAGATTTAACCGTTCTGGCGTTACCCGAGCACCGACATTTCCGGGAAGCGCGTCTTACGAGATCCCAGGACCGCTACGAAACCAATCTCCGGCCTCTGACCGCAGTGTGACACCACCACCTGCCCCTCGTGCCAACCGATCACCGTCTCCTCGGCGCCGCCACTCCTCGCCTCTTACGGAAAACTAGCCGGCGCGGCCGTTGGAGGTGAGGTCGCCGGACAGTCTTCGATTTCAACAGATATACCTCCGTTAGCTTCCATGTTTAGAAATAAGGTTCGAGTGCTTATCGATGGTGTACCAACGATGGCGTTGGTGGACACAGGTGCAACCGTGTCAGTGATGAGTTTAGTTTTCACACGCCTTCTTGGACGAAAGGTTATGTTTCATTGGGACCGTCCTGATACGTTTCGTGGAGTGAGCGGAGAGGTGTTACAGCCTGTTGGTGTCTGCACTGTGACTGTTAGTTTGGCGTGCCAGAACTTTGTCGCAGAGTTTGCTGTTCTCCCTCATACTACGCATGACGTCATTCTGGGACTCGATTCCTTGAAGCTATGTGGTGCTACTGTCGATTGCCGCACAGGACAAATTACAGTAGATTCTGATATCCCAGTTTCGTTTATGGAAAACTCGCCCTCTCAAGAAAGTGCTCTTTGCGTGTCTGTGGACACAACTGTGCCGCCGTTGTCTGCAAAATGCGTCCCTGTTGTCTGCAAAATCTGAGCAATATGTGTTATAGCCCTAATGAAATCTGTCATACTGTATGGTCTCACATGCACTCATGGTCTCACGTGCACTATTGGGTGCATATCATACACATGCACTTAATAGCTTGCATATAAAGCAACAACAGCACTCACTTTCAGCGATTTGCTCACTTGTCTTTATGTCACCATAACATACTATGTCCTTCTAAGGCCGATGAAACTTTCTGGAGTGGGGAGTTTAACCTTGAAACACTTGCCGAAACATCAGTTTTGATTGATTTTGTATGGCATGCATATTTTTTTATGTTATTGACCACTAATTACCAGTGCATTGTACTAGGAAACGGCAGGGAAGTTCCACAGGAAGAACAGTTACACCTCAATATATAGAATGTGGCCGAATTGCCGATTTACTTCTATTATATGTTAAATTGAAATCGTGGATAACCCTGCTTTGTCATATTGAGGATAAAATACCTGTTTCACGAGTATGAGGTTAGATGCATACATAGAAAGAAAACTTTATTGAGGTCTTGAAGGCATCCACCCCTGTTTTATAAGGGGATGATCATGGGCCGCTCCCATATAGGGACGGGGAGGCCCAGCCACACCCCGCAGCCGTGAGTTATGTCTGAGCTGCACAAGTGCCAGCGTCGCAAGTGAGAGCTTGCACCTTGGAGTGGGTTAGCTCGTTGAGACTGGAAAGACCCTCGATCTTCGAGCTAAGATGAGCAGGGAATTAGGTTATAGTGTGGTGTGCAAGTTCCGTGAGGGTGAGAGTTCTAAAGGTTCCTTGCACACGGGACCTCAAGTGAAGCCATTTAAAAATACATCGTTATATGAAGAATGTTTTTGTATCAAAGTTTTTCATATAAAGGTTTAATCGTGTAACACACTCTCACAACTTAGTGTGACTACAAAAAAAAGGAGATGACAAGTTTTTACTCCAAAGCGACAAATAAATTATTTCAAGAACCTAATTTTTGGGGACTGTGCAATTATTACAATTGAAAAAAAGACATCATTTCACTTATCTAGTCCACCAATGTTCAATGACTGACTATCATGAGAAGATTTTTCAAGTGAAAACACCTAGTATTGAGTGAACATGGCAGAAGCCACAAATCGATCCTAAGCTCTTAAAGAGTGTATGGACACACCAAGCTTAACTTAAATATTTTTATTATGCAGTAAACAGCAGGAACTTCATCAATGTGCAAGGGCTTCATGAAAGTTAGACTAAAAATGCAAGACTGTCAACAAACAACATAGGCAATGTCAACGGGTGCTTTACACAAACAGAGTGTTCTTTGCCCCAAAGATACAATTGTCTGCTTGCATCTGTGGTACACGATGTTGTGCAAAAGGTACTGTTTTGACAATTGAAATTCGGCAAAGGATTTCTGTTACTTGAACTGCAGCGAAGTGTTTATGAGCGACTGCTCCATTGCCAACTCGTATCCTTTGGCATGGGTGCCTGGAAACTGGTGAAGGGAGTCACATAACGCAGCATGGTGATTCACCCTACGCTTGTGTATCCCGCAAACTCCAACGATCAACAGTACATGCTAGACACTCAAACATTCATACATTCTTGCAGTCCAAACAAGTTTCGATATCACATAAACATGCAAGAATGTGTGAAACAACAATGTGTGTGTCAAAAGTTAGTTTACTCCATCAGTCAATAATAGACCTATTGAACGAAAGTGAAAGAAAGCAAATAAAGTGCATGGTAGCAACAATAAAATAATAAAAAAAGCAGCCAATAAGATCTATTTTCGGATCACTTCAACCAGCCTACAGTAAACATGGTTTTGCAGAAATAAATGCCATCTTTTCCAGATCTTCCTGCTACACTTGTCTCAGATAATGTGAAAATTTACACTGTGCCTTGTGCTTTAATAACCAGTGCTACATCCCACAAAAATAATTTATTCTTTTCAAAAGAAACAAGAAGTTCTCGAGGAGCCATTGTAGAAGTCATAAACAACAAGGAGATATACAAAAGCAATAAGAAAGGCTTTACCCCATAGCACTGCCTCACGGTGCGGCAGAAACATTAGCGAATATCAAATATTTTGTGCAACTAAGTATATTAAGAGCCATATGCACAAGCCACATGCACAAGCAATAAAACGCCTGTCAACACTGGAAATGCAAGCTGACCACAAAGCACAGTGCAAGTGTGCAAGGAAACTCAAGCCTTTTTTTCAGTGGATTTTCAGAACCCAGACATTCCACCACTAGAAATCTACACAACACAGTCAGAGCAACTGGTATATACCTTTACAGAGGGCCAGTAAACAGGCTCCGGCTTTTTTTTTTTACATCCCACAAACAAGCTCGGTAATTCGTAGAGGAAACCGCAGTGATCATATTTTCTGAATATTACAAAGCTGCGCGCCACACAGAGCCTCCATTTCAAAAAACAATTTCCGCAATTCTTTGCTACACCTGGCCAATGCTCCTTGCACACGCAGTGACGACAACTCAGCGATCAGCGACCTGACGCAGCACGCAGCTCGTCTATTGGTCTAAACCATTTCTCAACCAACAGTAGTGAAGTCAACGACAGTTCATGTTCCCATCCACAGCTACGATAGAGCTATTCAATCATTTGAAGGAAGGAAGGAAAATAGAGGGAAAAGAAAGGCAAGGAGGTTAACCAGCCTGTAGGCAGCCGGTTTGCTACCCTGCGCATGGGAGAGGGACGGGGGAGATGAAAGAGAGCAGAGAGGGAAGAGAGAAACAGCACATTCGGCAGCACACGCGCGCACACTCAGTCATAGTCCAGTCTTGTCTTTCGCGGTGTGTGACATTGCTGTTACAGTCGCTTGTTCAAGTCAGTGTCGCGTAGGAATTTCAACAGAGCTTCCGTCGCCTTCTGTTGCAATGTCTTCTCTCGGGCACTTGACAGAATAGTGTCCACAGAAATTTGGCTGTTGTCGATGCGCGCAAAAGCGGACACCAGTGACTGTCTCTGTATTTCATACAATGGATTGTCACACAGGATGTGGTGTAGCGTCTCTTCGCAATGACAGGCATCGCAGAGAGCGTTGTCAGCCATTCCTATGACAAAGGAGCAAGATTTTTTAAATTCCACTCCTAGCCATAGGCGATGAAGAAGGGTGGCTTCTCTTCAGTCGAGTCCAGTGGGCATGCGTAGAGCCATCAAAGAGGACAGGTGGTGTTGACGATTCGTATCGATTCTTGGTGGGCTTCATATTGAAAACGTGATTTCACGCGCAAGTCGTCGAAGATTACTGGCAGCATCGGTCCTCGAAAGTGGTATGGCTTCTTCTCGTGTTCCTTCAAGGGCTGCCCGCGCGGCAGTATCGGCATGTTCGTTCCCTGTGATGCCGCAGTGACTTGGCAGCCATTGAAGCGTCGCATGATGCCCTTTCTCAAGTAAAGTGTATTCAATCATATGAGTTGCAAAACTCCCCTTAGGCTCTATGCATCGAAATTGAAACACTTCACTGACCCAGTTTTTGAAAGTAGATTGTCGTGCCACCTGTTGATCAGCACACCCACTATTAAGCGCATTAATTTAGTTTTTTGTGTTGCTGCTGCCAGGTGGCGCGACAATCCGCTCTCAAAAAATCAAACTCCAAAAAATGCGGGTCAACTTCGTGACCAGTTTTGGAATGCAGTTTTGCTGCAAATCATTGTCGGCTGCAAATTGAACGACTGGGCTGCGAAGAAGCATCGGCACTAGGTAAACAGTAAACAACCAGGCATCACAGCAAGCGGAAGTGCGACGTTGCGACTGATCAAGTTCACCAGTGACGTCAATCGCTGACGTCTTGTCACATTGCCGAAGCCGACAGAGTCATGAAGATAGGCCATGCCTTCCCCTCCCTCTGAAGGAGTAGGATGGCGAGGCTGCGTGAAAATTTGAAACCAGCCGAACGGGATGTTCTTGCCCCCGTAACTTCCTTAATATAGCACGAATTTGCAAAATTTTGACGGCAGCATGTTCACGATGTAGAAGTGCACATATTTCTGTTTACAACTTTTAGACCTTGGGGTTGTTTACAGGCCCTTTAATAAGCATTTGTACATACATGTGAAAGAATGTAAAAATAGTGCAGGATGCATGACGCGAGAAAGACATTGCGAACCACACTCCTACTGATTTCTTTGATATCACAACAAAAAATAAAAAGAGCAGGCATCAAAACAGAACGGTAGGCACAAAACATGACTAATTGGGAACACTGCGACGAAATATTATTCTAAGTGTCCTCCATTTGTTGAGCGAGAATGCATGGGTTATCAACAACAGAAAAATAAAATGTTGATAGATATAAAATAAAACTATCTGAATGTCCTTCTCACTATTACACACTCAAATAAATGCAGCAATGACATAACTGTGCTTGCATGTTTTTTTTCTCAATGATTTACATCGCAGCAATTCTTGGCCAAATTTCAACAACATAGGAGAGCTGCAAAGCTGAACATTCAACCAAAACCTCTGCTATTAAATGATCTGTACACCAAAACAACATTTTTATTTGGCCCAACATAAAATAATGAACGTCAAGGCATACTATGCTTAAAAAGTTACCATCACAATGAAAAAAAAATTGCTGCATAATTTATCGACATTCCATTGTTTAAACATGTTGCTATGCTAAAGTTTTTGAGTTTAATCGATCTTTTTCAACGAGCAATGGTTGATCATCCATGTAACACTGCTACATCATCTTTTTATGTTTACACCATTTCTGGTGCATGATAGTTATAGTTCCTATTTACAATTTTATACATGTGATTTGCTAATCCAGCACAATATTACATTTCTTACATTGTTGCGGTGAATGCTCTACCCTTTGACAACATTAAATGAAGTGGTTCAACATATTAAACCTACAGAAAAAGCAAAATCCGATTGAAAAAAGAGGGTGCTTCCCATGCAGAATTACAGCCAACATTTGTTGGAAGTTTGTTTTTGTCAACCTATTTCATGTGAAATATAAGATGAAGGCCGTACCCCATAATATAGAGTTGACATACTTCCGCAACAGTCATTCTATAGCTGCAAGTACATTGCAGTATAGTGTCATATCCTCTCCTGTGTTTCCCTAACCATGGCATCAATAGCGGGAATACCGTAAACTACATGCAATCTGTTCTATGCATTACAAAGGCTGCCAATTTTATACCTAAATTTTGATGAACGTTTTAGCAACCAACATTTGCTCCATAATGCCTACTTCCACTTGCTTATCTATCAGCATCACGCCTGCGATATTCTCTTCTATCTGCCCTTCTGAATGAAATGACATAATGTCCCAGTTAAAAATGGCAATTAAAAGCTTGCTGTTACCTTCACTCACCTATATATTAAAAAGAATGAAATTGTTGTGGAAGGCCAGCAAAAACAATACTGAAAAAAGGAGGAGTAGGCAGATTAGGCTCTCAACAAAACTTATACCAGTGTCACTCGGGCACATTTATTCGCGATCAGTGTCAATCTGGATTAACCACAATCAAGATTAGATGCTGCTACAAGTTCACATTTAATCACGATCAGGCGTGATCGGGATCAAGACTATCGTGATCTGCCTGATAGATCGCGATTTTGCTGTCATCTACACTCCCTAGCCGAGCTTGTTGAAAGCACAATAAACAAGAAGTCGAGGATAGTTCAATGAAAACACATTAAAAACGGCTAGATGCTCATAAAGAAAAACAATATCTAAACTGTGTAAATTAAAATAACATCTCAAGTAATGCATATTTTAAGATTCGTATCGACCGCATGTATACATTACGGGAGAAGCAGACGACAAGCAGACGACCAGCAGTCGACCGTTGCCTTCGGCGCTTATTTCAACTCTTGCCCTGTCGAAGCTGTTGGAGCACCTAGAAGCAAACTGATTATGAGTGTCGCAAGTCTTTCGACTACATCGCAATGTACATGCACTTCTTGGTCGAATGAAGAGACCTTTAAAGTGATTGGCCGCTGGCAGGAGCGACTGCAACAGACTTGAGGAGACAGTAGTGAAACACTGGCGCGTACAACGAGAGTGAAGCTTCACTGTTACTAGACGGCTACGAGCGGGGGCCATCAGAAATAAAAGCGAAGGTTAAGAATCTCACACAGCAATACAAGTAAGTGCTAAGAAACTTTTATGGAATGATGGATTTATGAAATCACATTCTAGCGGCATGCGAACTTTTTGACGTTCGAGCGGTTCTTGCATGAATAGGTATCATTGCTGATAAAGGGCTCTATAGATATACAGTACGCCGAGTTTTGTCAGTGGCATGGTTTACGGCACGCAAATGTCACTTGGGGCATTTCATCTGACCCAAGCTCGAACTGGATTAGCTTGGGACATGTAGCAGCGGTCATAAAGTTGATAGCGATCAAGAAAACTGATCCGGATCGCCCTGATCGTGATTAAAAGTGTCCGTGTGACACTGGTATTAGAGGGTTACTTGGTTCTACACCACAGTAGACTATATTCATACTATCAATGAGGTAATAGAGAAACGCGCAGAATACAACCAACCCCTATACATAGCCTTCATAGATTATGAGGTGTTTGACTCACTTAAGACATCAGCAGTGATGCAGGCGCTACAGAATCAAGGCATCGACGAACCCTATATAAACATGCTGGAAGACATCTACAGCGGATCCACAGCCACCATAGTTCTCCATAAAGAAAGTGAAAGAATCCCAATAATGAATGGTGTAAGGCAGGGAGATACGATATCTCCAATGCTTTTCACCGCGTGTTTACAGGAGGTATTCAGGACCCTAGACTGGGAGGAGCCAGAGATAAGAGTTAAAGGAGAGTACCTTAGTAGTAACCTGTGATTTGCTGATGACATTGCCTTGATGAGTAACTCAGGGGACGAATTACAGATCATGATCACTGAACTGAACACGTAAAGCAGAAAAGTAGGCCTGAAAATTTATATGTGCAAAACTAAAGTAATGTGCAACAATCTTGGCAAAAAACAGCACATTGTGAGAGAAGTGCTGGAAGTTGTTAAGGAGTATGTCCACTTAGGACAAGTAATAAGTGTGGAGCCGAACCACGCGATTGAAGTGACTAGAAGAATAAGAATGGGGTGAAGCACATTTGGCAAGCACTCTCACATCATGACTGGTAGATTACCACTCTCTCTCAATAGTAAGGTATATAGCTGGTGCATATTGCCGGTACTTACCTACGGAGCAGAAACCTGTAGACTTACAAAGAGGGTTCAGCTCAAATTGAGGACGACTCAGCGGGCGATGGAACGGAAAATGATAGGCGCAACCTTAAGAGACAAGAAGAGAGCAGAGTGGGTCAGGGAGCAAACCGGAGTTAGGGATATTATAGTTGAAATCAAGAAAAAGAAATGGGCAAGGGCCGGACTTGTAGCACGTAGGCAGGATAACCGGTGGTCATTAAGGGTAACTGACTGGATTCCCAGAAAATGCAGACGCCCGAAGGGGAGACAGATAGTTAGGTGGGCTAATGAGATGAAGAAGTTTGCGGTTATAACGTGGCAACGGAAAGCACAAGACCGGGTTGATTGGCGGATTATAGCAGAGGCTTTTGCTCCGCAGTGGGCGTAGTCAGGCTGCTGCTGCTGCTGGTGGTGATTATGATGATGATGGTGATGATGAGATACAACATTATTTAGTTCAGGAATGAAAATAAAGATATGTTTGATATAATATAAGAATCGCCTTCAATGAAAGTGTATAAAAGAAAAACATGCATACGAAGTTGTGCTGCGCTTTGTGTTCTCAATGCAAATAGTGTGCACGCTGTATAATACGTTACACCGCAACTTTGTTATGTCACTTATGTTACTCTGGCAGGTTCATTATCACAGTTGAACCTGCCTTTAACGATGTCACGGAGACCCATGAATAATTTCGTTAAATCGGCAACTTCGTAAAATCAAGACAACGACAAACCTATTGCCTGCGCATGCTACGTGAGCAGTGGAAGCACAAAATTCTCGCAGCTTGCCAGGGAAATCAAAGCATCCTCGAAACGCCCAAGCAAAGCGCAGGAGGTCGACGGCGTCCATAAACTGGATTGTTGTGGGCACAAGAACATCGACAGTATCCGGATCATTCACATATTTCGCACCCCTCTTGTGTGCCGGAAAAAAAAAAGGTGCCCTATCTTCTCGTTATCAAGAACCTCTGTTGTGTCGGTGTCTGCGTCGGCGTTCACGAAATTATCGAAGTTGCTAACACTTTGTAACGCCAACAGAGCTCTTCCGAACAACTGGGCGATGCCTTGTCCTGCTCGTGTTGCGGGCTTATGGAACTCGACGAAGCCTCTGCCTCCTCTGCTGTACCTTAACTACGTTGTCGTCACACTGCAATACTTTCTAAATTCCATACGCTTGAAAAAAAGAACTTTTTATATGCCTCGTTTTTTCCCGAAATGTTTCGTTGAATCAAGTTTGGCGGTGAAGTTTGTTTTGTTATTTTAAGTTGGTAAAAGCATTCAGCCCGTGGAAAACTGCAGGAAAAATTGTATAGCTTTTTTTGCAATATTGAGAAATTCCTCAAAACAGGTTTCACAAAACCGAGTTTCAACTGCTTGCTGCATTTCAATATTCACCTCAACAATCATGCTCAAGAGTGGGCTCATGTCGTTCTTTATTGGCTCTTCCGCTTGGCCAGAGCACTAAACAAGTGTCATGATTTCAGTCGGGAGCATCTTTGCGCCTTTAGTCCTAGTCCTCTCTTACCTTTTTAAAGAAAACTGAGAAAGTTTGGAAATATAGCTGCTTGGCTCCTACAGAAAAATGCATATTTTGATCAGCAGGTTGTGGTCGCGTGCACCATATGTTTAAAGAAAATAAGCTGATGGGTCGTGATCTCGTCCGTGTTGCCTTATAAATCGTGAAGCCGCAGAGACGTCATCATTTTGTCCGGTTGTGCGCCATCGCATGCTAAAGGTGGGAGCTATAAGAGTGACTGTACTTGAAAGCACAAGTTTTTTTTTTTTTTGTCTATCGAATCTAATGCTGCGCTACAGCGCCGAAGCCGACTTCACCGACATATCTTAACAAATTCGGCAGGATTCTAGACGCTACGAACATTTTAACGTAAAAGCGATGTTGGACTCATCTAATTTTTATTCTTCATCAAAATAAGCTTGTGTTTACGCGTTTTGGTGTTTTTTGCAACAAAGAAGCAGGTGACCTGACAGAAGTGGAATGACAAGAGTTTTATAAAGCGTGTTAGTTTGTCGGTTTTATGACGTAGGTGGTATGAACAACAATAACACCCGAAACGCCCAGGCATGCACAGCCTTAATGACCAATAAGCACGCCAATCAATGCAAACACAAAAAGTGTGTTAGTGAACGCAGAAACATTTATTAAACCGAGGTGCCGAAGCAATACACCTAAGCCTGTTGATATTCATATAAAAGATAATTTGAACGGCCGTACACTTGCACTGCATATTTCATACGAACTCTGATATTCTTTCTCGAATATTGAGGTTCGTCTACACCGAGACTTTCCGCAAGTATTCATAGGTTTGTCATCACGTTTCGCGACGTGCACTGGGTATTTTTTTGGCTATCACTGAAATTAAACATCAAAGTCTACGAAGGTCAGGTCATGCCAACTGTACGGTAAGTGTAAAAAGTAACGTAATCTTTTAGAGGCCATATGGAGTGCGTATTCGGGACGGTGTCGAATTCGCTTAACCATGATAACGATTTATATGGAGTTGGTATATGTCATGGTTTAAATTTAACGCTAATAATATCACACCCACTATTCAGCAGCGCTAAATATCATTACCAAACTTTGCAAAAAAAAAAAAAAAAACTGGCAGATCCCACGTACAGTGGGAATCGATGACATGCGAAGCACGAATGAGAAATGTTCATATGGCACTTTAAAATCAGCACAAAGCGACGAGGTGAAGGTAAATTGTGCCGTATACATGATTTCCGTGTCATAATTATCATGTTTGAGTGTGTAGTTTACCTTCGTCATGTATTCACGTCACGTGAAACCAAATTTAGTATATGTGGAGCTAGTGAAACGGCCGCGAGCACGCTATGAACGTGGTATGTTGTCATGTACGTACATGACACGCGTATGAGGATTATCATGTTTGCACCAGTCATATATTTCGTCATCCACTGACGTAAAGTAATACAAAGTTTGGTACATTTGGAGCTATCAAAATGGCCTCACGCGCATCATGAAGGGCCCAACATACTCCAATGTAGCGTTGACGCGCGCGCACGCTGGGGACAGCGACGCTATACGTTAGCAAAACGCGAGCGCTCTATATATAGTCTGGCGCCAGTCGCGACCAACGTCCGCCGGCGTGGCCCGACGGCAACCGTCGCGAAATGCGACATGCTGCTTTTCGCGCCGATGCGTTACCTAGACAACACTGCGTCTCACTCTTTTCGTGACGGAGGGACGCCGAACACGCCGAAACGCGCACGCGTCAAAGTAACGCAGCACGGCGCGTGGCTGCGAGCATATGGCAGGACCGGTGCCTGGCGTGGCAACGCCGGCGTGACGCGACGAAGTGAACGCCGGCGAGCACGCGCACCGCGTCACGTCGAAACGTATTGGCGCCTTGACTGTGGAATGTATAATTGATCTCACATAACACGCATCTCATGATAACCATGTTTGCACCAGTCACATACCTCGGTCATCTATTGGCGTCACGTAATACAAAATTTGGCATATCTGAAACTAGCGAAACGGCCGCGAGCGCATCATCAGTGTGGCATGTAGCCATGTTGTTACATGGGACGCACGTCGTGATTATCATGTTTCGATGTGTCATTTACCTATGTCGTCTGTTCGCGTCACGTAATACCGAGTTTGGTACATGGGAAGCTAGCGAAATGGCCGCGAGCGCATCATTAGCGTGGTATGTAGTCATGTTGTCACATTACACGCATCTCATGATTATCATGTTTGCACCAGTCACATACCTTCGTATTCCATTCACGTACTGTAATACCAAATTCGGTATATGTGACGCAAGCGAAACGGCCGTGAGCCCATTATGAGTGCGGCATGTAGTCATGTCGTTACATGACACGCATGGCATGATTTTCACGTTATAGGGTCTGTCGCTTGTACTCGCCAGTCATGTCACACCTTACCAGTTCAGCAACATGCCATGGGAACGAAACAAACGCAAGAGCTGCAGGGACATGAAAAGTAAATCAGGACATTTATCACATACATATCATGATTTTCTTGTTATGACTAGTGAAACATGTTCTTTATACAGTTATGTTATGCCATACCAAGATTGGTATCGATACCATCATCGAAACGGCTAGGAGAGCTAAGAGTCGTAGGTTGCTAGATAGATAGATACGCCCAAAGTCGCTGAAGTTTGCTGAGAAATGCTTCGCATTTAAAAACGATCACGTGCGTTGAAGAAAAGAGTCTTCTCCAGTGGAGTGAACGAAAACAAAGGTTTCATGGCTTATGCAGATTACAAACGCGTCCCTGACCGGCAAAACATTCCTTTTGGCGAAGCCCAGCCACGAGCTTTCCACTCATGCACACACTTTGTGGCCTTCATTATTCTATGAAGTATTCAACAATATTTAACATCACATATGCACATATTTGTGTACCGGTAAACATTCGCAAAAGCAAACTACTGGTTTGATTCTCAATGATTTAGTTTGTGAAAATTTAAACGTAGAAATGCTCGGGCTAATAAACTTCGAATTCGGTGAGATGTGAATGAGAAGAAAGAGACCCATCCTTTGCACTTCAGCATCACGTGGCCAGTGAAGCAGTTGTCGTAGCACCTGAAAGAGAGACAATGAAAAGCACGTCGTAGAGTTTAGAAATCCATTTAAATTCATAAAAGACAGCTGCACCGGTGGAATTGATACTGACACTTTGCATCTTAAAGCATTCTCTGCACATCACACCACATCTGCTTCAATAATTGGATGTCAGCCTTACTCAAGCGTAGTTATGTCCAAGTTCAAATACCTTGTTTCGGCGCAGGTATGGATCAATCACCGCTACCTTAGCCACGGTTTTTTTTGTGAATCATTAGGAAACACCATGTAACCACAATTTACATGCATAAATAAATCATTTAGTGCATACCAAAAAGGGGAACATGATTGGTTTTTGTGTAATTAGCTACATTCTTGTACAACCAGAAATTTTGATAGCTTATTACAAATACCAGCACTCGCCTCCATAATGTGATTGTCTTTTGAGGTACAAAAAACAACAGAATAATAAAAGGAGGCAGTACCAGAAACCTTTATTCGTAAGGCTAGTCGAATACTTGGAATAAAGAGGACATGCATATCACATGCCATTCTTCGATTTACCTTATAGAGCCGTAGTTACCCCAAGTGTTACGGATTACAGCTGCTTGCAGGGTCTTCGTCGAGACACGCATCTCTTCAAGTTCACCTCGTCTAGTTATCCTGCGATCCTTTCTATCCACCCGCGTAGACTTGCTGTAAAGTTATCGGCTCTGCATGTTAAACTTCTCGCTCAAGTTCACTTCCTATCTCAGATGCAAGCCAGAATGTTATCCGACGCGTCACGGTGATGCAGTGGTTAGGATAATGGACTGGTGATCCGAAGGTCGCTGTATCAAATCCCGGACGCAGTGGCCGAATTTTCGTTGGAGGTGAAAATAATTGAGGCCCGTGTACTTAAATTTGCGCGCTTTAAAGAACCACAGCTGGCCGAAATTTCTCGAGTCCTCCACTACGGCTTTCCTTGTAAATGTATCGTGGGTTTGGTAATTAAACCCCAACAATGATTGCAGAATGTTATCCACATTTATTTACCCTTTTAATCGCATTGCTCGATCTGAAGGCTGCGTGTGTGGCCTACCGTTTTTAACGCGATAGCGTTAGAGAGCTCCTTTCGCATAAATCCCGCCATTGGTGTCGGCCCTGTTGGTTGTGAGCGAAAAATTGTCTGAGCACCTGTGACCGAAAAATCAAGTTACCGAGATCGCCGCGGGAGGCCGCTACTTGTCCATGCGTACTCGCGCGATCACACTTACAAAGCCGCGCATTCGAAGAAAAAAAGTGCTCAAGGTCACGAGGCGTGGTAGTGTCTTTGCCCCTCCACCCCTCCCTGCTTAGCTTCCAGCGCTTTCGTCGGGACGAGAGAAGAGATAGTGGAATTGCAGCATGCGACAAACCTTTGTAACTCCACTCGCACCGGGCGTAATCTTAACTTTTTTTATTTATTTAGAATTCATGGGAGCCAGTTTTAAAGAGACCCACGAAATATTTGTACATTACAGAAACATCGTAGTGACATGCGAAGTTACCAGTCCCAGTTCTAAGGTCAAAGTTTAGATGCAAGCTCTCAGGTTCGGCCACCATTTCCGCAATAATTTTTATACGAACAACTTCAAGTGCAAAAAACAAACAAACATCACAAATCATTTGATTTAACTTTCGCGGACCTAGAGCATTTCTTCGTTAACGCCAGGCTTGACGAATGCTCTTCCAGGAATTTCAATTAGGCAATACCATTCATTCTGGAGAGCCCAGGTCTTGTCGTCGAGCCTGCAGATGGTAGCGTACTTGAGGCACCGCGACACCTTTGCCGTCAAGGTCATTGCACAACAGCTGAAACATTAGGAAGCGCTTGCCCGGGTCAATCGCCTTCTTGGACACGTCCTCCACCACATCGCTCATGCTGCGATCAGAAAGAGGCGCGAAGTCGCAAACGCATAGATCGAGTGGAGGTCTCAAATGCGGAAGCGAGGAAACTGCCGAAAAAAAAAATGTGATTCTAAATTGTCTGGACACATTTGATAATATTGTTACGTGTATTGTACATGCTGTAATACATGACCCTCGTCAACGTAGTAATTAAACAGCGCACCCGTATTTGAATATTATAAATGGATGAAGACGTGAACAATGATGGTATCTGGTTGCCGCTTCGGGAAGGTTACGTTAGCTGCCTCTGCACTTCATTCGCACTTTCACTTGCGACAATTTCAAGGAACGACGCGAACAGCGGACTTGGTGAATGCTCTCGGCCCCGCGCACAAAGAAATAAGTAGCTTCCTCGTCGGGCGTTAACGCCGTCAAGAATATGTGGCGAGTCGTGCACCAGTATACCGGCGTGTTACGCCGAAAGCTTTCTTGCCTAATTTCTCAAGACATCCACGTTCGTTATTACGGACGATCAGTTAACTTTCTTACGTATATATCAATCCAAAAAAATTTCAGATCACAGGCTTGAATCTTGCCAGAGTAAACTACATGAATCTTAAAAAGAAGGGTAAGACATCATTAAGAGTTACGGTGGTCATTTCATGAAAATACATGGAAGGCAGCGAAGCATATGCATAGAAAATTGATTCATGGACTTTCATTTCTGCTGAAGTGGACAGAGGCGAACGCGTCTACGTATAGTGGTACTTCAACATGGCCGGTATAAATGATAGACAAGTCGTTTTCACTCGCCGACTTTCAAAACAATTTTTATTTCATGAGACGTGTCATCGACTTTGCAAGCGTTTCCTTTCTTGAAAACAGAGCGCTCTATCACCTTTATATACAGTCAATAACCCGTACGAAGCTCACAACGCCGCACGCTCTTAATGGCATGAAACTAATGGGCAAGAAAATGTCTTCAAAAGTGAGGATATTGAAAAGGGACAAGATAGGCGCCTATTTGAGAACTAGCTTTTATGACAAAGTCATGCGCCTCGAACGTATGATTCCCTAGGGAATGATTAGTTATCCATGATTTACACAGAGTACATACTGTTTCTATTTAACCTTGCGTATGGGCAATTTGTGCGAGGTCATGAGTTCATATGCTATCGTACACTGTTTACTAATGAATTTTCACCCACAGATTATGCCTCCCGACTGAATGCGGTTGTGTGGACTACTCACATTATGAGACTATGAGACTGCTGCTTCAAAAACCCGCGACTTTGCACTGTGAGCAATGATGCATTGTTATCAATGACAGCTTACGGGCTTCTTCGTTGCAACGGCGAGGGCAGATTTCTGGCTTTTTAAGGTATACGTGCCGGCAACTGCCATACTGTCGTTTCATGAAGTTTCGTTACAATAGGAAGAGTGTGCCCGCCCCGCTGGTGAAAACTATTGTGTTTGTCTACCCATTTCGTTTTAAAGCATCTTTTTTATCTATGGTCGAAATTTTCCGTGCGTCGTAGATAGAGTCATCCCCATGAAGTGGTGAGTGATCGATCGCCGCCAGAGGACAAGAGAAGCTGAAATGTGCGGCCCTTAATGGGTGTGTCCTTGTAAATGTTTAGTGAACTAGTGTAGTGAGTAGCCCCGCCATGGTGGTCTAGTGGCTGAGGTACTCGACTGTCGACACGCAGGTCGCGGGATCAAATCCCTGCTGTGTGGCTGCATTTCCGATGGAGGTGGAAATTTTGTAGGCCCGTGTACTCAGATTTGGGTGCACGTTAAAGAAGCCCAGGTGGTCGAAATTTTTCGAGCCCTGCACTGTGGCGTCTCTCATAATCATATGGTGATTTTGGGACGTAAACCCCACAAATCAATCAATTAGTGTAGTGAGTAGTTGAAGTTACCCACTTTCTGCGGCCCGTATGCGCTACCGTAGTTTTGCAACGGTGCTGTTATGATCGATCAGTGAAAAAGAACTCGAGAGAACGAAGAACTAGAGAGTCCCAAAATTGCATTAAAAAAAAGAAGGAAAGAAGTGGAACTTTGACAGCTGTTTTTTGTTGTTGTTAGACACAATAATGATGAGAACTGACCGATAAAGATGGCAAGGTAGTGTAGGGAATGTTATTGGGGAGAACGAGAAATGGACGAAAAAAGACGCTGCTGGTAGGGCAAGTTATCTTTTCGTCCCCTTTGTCTCTTTTCATTTACATAGCAGTTCCTTCGTATATTGTCCCCTATGCTTTCCTTGGCATCATTGCTAGTGCGCCTCAATTATAACGAAATAAATAGAAAGATAAAAAAGGAGATAAATAAACAAAAGAAAAAATTAAAACACAGAGTAGCAAGTATACGAACGTAGGAGATAGAAAGACGAAGACCAGAAAATATTTAAAAAAGAGATTAAGAATAGCCTTGTAGTGTATAGTATCGCAAGGGGTTACAAAAAGAGCAGCGTGCAAAAGCGTATACCGAAGCGGGGGCCAGCTGGCGCCCGCCATTTTTTGTGTGACCCAGCTTGGCAAGCTGCGCTAATTTGTCTTCCTGTATAGATGCCTATTTGCCGCCAGCATGATATGCACAAGATTATGCATTCTGTGCTTGTACATCTACGACATAGCGCACTTATTAAACACTTAGAGTTTACGACAATTCATTGAATACAATTCTTATGGGGTCATGATTGAGATTTCTGAGCACCTTTATTCAGCCGTTGTCTATACTGCATCCGAAACAATTAGGTGCGTCACTCGTTGTTCGTGTTTCTAATATAGGACGTCGAAGTGCTATGTACATGTACTTGACTTGGATGCATTCAGATAGTTAGAGCTATCATGCAGGCCTTGATGACAGTGCCGATTTTATCATTAATTCACTTCCTTCAAACACCACAGGTTCAGCTGCACGATCGTATATTCAGAACTTGGCAGCTGTAACGGGAGCTCCAGTACGGCTACATCACGTCCAGCCTTCCTGCTTTGTTCTTCTTCGAATATAACCAGAGTCACCAGTCTAGACCACACTAACAACTAGGGACAGCGACGGCTTTCATTGAAACCTCACACTTTCTTAGGATATGACACGTATACGAGAAAATTGTTTTACGCCTTACAGCAGTCAGGATCTTCAAAAACAGCTCTACAAGAGATGAACGCACACGCATTTAGCCCGAAATTAATCCTTTGGCGCACCCCTTCTAATGAACAGCGTGGAATTTGCCTCTGAAATCATGTGCACGGTATATACACCCTTAAACTAATTTACCATGTTCAGCGACCGGAACGCATCCGAAAGGTTGAAGGCAGCACTTACGTCATTTTTAGACGCTCAGCCGACGTAGGCGCGAAGTTGGCGTACAAACAAAATCCGTGGACCCTCAGACAGTATAATGATGTCAACTTCGAACTCTTTCTGCAGAAAGATAATTTGAACGCCCCGTATAGTGTCACTGTTCACCTGTGAAAGGCGCATAGGACCGCTATAGATGAAGTTAAAGAAGAAAAGCCTGGGAAGCCTGAAACAAACCTTGGATCTGTTGCGCCACGTAAGATATCCAAACACCAATCGCGAAGGCATAAAACTACAGTAAATGCAGTATACTCCATTTTATACCGACTGCTCGGTGATTCCTGACTTACATTGAAGCGTCGCACAAACTCCTCGAGGGTGATCTCGCCTTGAACGTCAATGCTTGTCCACAAAGTGAACTCCTGGTCACGGAACTGTCGCAGAATAGTCGAAAAAGAAAAGTCCTTGGCTGAGTTGGTTGCGACGAATTTGCTCGACTTTTGCATTGTACACGTATCTTCTTTTATATAGACATGTTGCTAATGTAACATTTTGGCCACTTGTAAGGTGCCTATGATCACGGTCATAGGGCGGAGTCTACAGTTGGTGCAGCTTCGTAACGTTGGTTTTAGATTTTGCGAACGTTGAATGAATGAGTACATTGCATAGGGCAATATTTCTCGTTCTGTACGGTATCACCTACCATGAGCGTCTGGCGTCTGTACGGTTTTCGATACTGATTTAAATGTGAACATACTGGTTCTAGGAACTTGATAACAATGCGTGGCGCATATGTAGCGTTTTGACCAGTACTAGTGAAACCTTCCACACGTGTCTGCGGTATCTCATTAGGTGCCTGTCGTCCCCAACTAAATTCTTAAAATAATTTTCTGCGGGCGCCTGTTCTCACGATGACCTAGAGCAACAAAACAATTCTTTTTGTACAAGCAGTCCCACATATGATTCAAGTTATCGTGCAATGTTACGGTGACCATTTGTTTGCAGAACACGCAGTAACCACGAACGAGCACAACTGGAGGAGGATAATCATTGTACCCGTACCTGCACACTGATGAAACTTAACGACGAGCGATAACACCGCAGGAAACCAACATCTAAACTCACCACAACATTGCTCCTAAATGTTTTATTGCCGATGCACTAAGAAACAATTACTGACCGTTTTCTTTTCGGGAGCAACGGGTTCGGAAAAGCCGAAGAAAGGCAACGCCAGGTTGACGAAACCGTTCTTGTAGAGCTCCAGCTTCTCGTGACCCTGGACCAGCTGCTCGATAGACGCGATTGAGAAAGAACAAAAACAAAAACGACGCTTTTATGTTTAATCACTCACTCATTAGTGATTTGAAAGTGCTATTGAATGTATCTCGCGGCTAAGAGAAAGCAGTGTAGAACTTTCCCCGTGGCTGGTAAATGCATGAAGGGCAACACGTAACACAAAAGACTGGGCAAGTTTACAGAGTTCTGTATCACTACCATATTAGTGTGTGCGCCTGAAAGAATAAGCAGCGTGATGGGGCCTTAGAATTCGCATGGTGACTGTTTTTATTTCTCTTCGCACCTGCGCAGCAACTGCTGGTGGTGCATTTTCGCGCAGTATAAGTGTTCGCCGTTCGTTGTTTGCATAGGCTTGCGCAGGGTCCCATCTCAGAGGTAGTGAAGGTTTGTCGCAGCAGCGCCTTCCTCCCTCCCCTCCATATTAAGTCAATGTATAAAACAGAGATCGCACCTCCCTCTTATATGAATTGGGGGGTGGGGGTGGCCAGGCCCCCTGCCCCCCTTCGTCGGCACTCCTAAGGTTGTCTGTTTTTTTACAGTGCACCGAGCTACTAAGTGCGCATAAAATTCCCGTTGCGGACAACGCTCACTGCAAAATATTTGTTTTCGTTCAACGTCCCAAAACCACGATATTATTACGAGAGACGCCATAATGGAGGGCTCCGAAAATGTTGACCACCTTGGGTTCTATAACGTGCACCTAAATATATGCACATGGACCTCAAGCATTTTCGCCCCCATCGAAAATGCGACCACTGCGGCCGGGATTTGATCCCGTGACCTGCGGGTCAACAGCCGAGTGTCTTAGCCACTAAGCCACCGTGGCGGGGAGCAATGCTCGCTGCTAGAATAACTTTTAAATATATTGCCACCTGTGTTACTGCCGCCTATTAATAACTCTGCATAATTGAAAGGGTTCCGACACAAGTTTTGACGTTTGCCGCAATAAAACGAGATAACACAGATGGAAACAGAGTGAGAAACTTCCAGCAGCTTGATTAAAAACCATCGCTGTTTCTTTTTTTCAGGATCATGTGTTTGATTGCCTTGTATATCAAAAACACACGCCCGTTAAGACAATTTGTGGACATACAATATTTATTTTTCAATTACGTCATTGCATCATAATTTTATTTGGAGACGGTGACATGACTATAGGGCTCGTGGTAATGTGGCGAGCCCCATAATTCTCAACACCTGGGTTCCTCAACTTGCGCCAAAATTTAATAGCATAATTTCTCAAGTTAAATCCTCCAATCTAAATGAGTCCTACGTGGCTGTGAATCAAGTTTGCAACCTCAGGATTAGCAGGAAAACTACATGACCCCATCATAGTGGATGGTCCTTCCCTCACTTTACGAGTTCTGTATATTTGGAGTACTTTAGGTGACAAGCGTGACACACAGTCAGCCTTCAGTTTGGCGTCAACATGTGTCGGTGAGAATAAGCATCAAAATTTGTAGGTGCTGACGTCACCTTGTACAACTCGAGGCAGGCCAGACCCGCGACGAGCGACGTTGTGGTGCCAATGGTCGGAATGATCTTGCCTGCGATGAGTTTGCTCTTGAGCCGGTCTGCCGGCTGGATGTCATAGTTGGCCGCGCGCAGGTTGGAGGCCGCCACGATAAAGTCCATGTGGAAGTTGCTGTCATCGTTTTTCTCAAAGTCCAGCGTCTCAATGTGCATTTACTGGAGCTCATCACGATCCGGCAGTTCTTCCAGCAGCTCTCTTACGCGCTGTAAGTCTGCACGCGAGGGAGAAAAGAGTGTTCAGGCAGATCGAACTTGATTTGTGTATGAATTTATACGAACCCATATTTGAATCGAAAGTGAATGAACGCCAATATGACAGCGGAAAGTCTAGATTAGTAGCAGTATTAAGCACATGGTAACACTCACCGGCACGGTGAATAACGCATGCGATGCCCCAACACTTTAAGCTGACTTCAAAACAGCGTTGCATCAAATGCACATATATACCCCGCAATGTGGACGGAAGGAACCCGCCGCCGTGGCTCAGTCGCAGGTCCAGTCTCTGCGCACGGCATGTTATCTTTTCGTCCATTTTTCTTTTTTTCCATTTACATTAAAAGTACTCCAAATAGCATCCGCTGTACTTTACTTGGAAATAAAGTCTTTTAATTATCATTGTCATTGTACGTTAGCATTCATACCTTCCCCTAAAATTTTTACAACAGACTGACCCTTTTATCTATTACTGACTTCTCCTTTCCAACACCGCAATTATGCAAGCACATGATCAGCCGATTGATGAATCTTAGTCACTGCGCCCTGGGTGTACTTGCTTACGGGTCCACATGCTTCACCCTAGTGACAACAATTCGATTCAATGTCGCGCCATTAACTGAAGCATCTTTAAGCATCTGATCATGAATGTTTAGGCTTGTGCGAATTGTGAATTCTAGGTTCGAAGCGAATTAAAAGCGAATAATGATAATAAGCGAATAATGGTCGAATAATTTCGAATGAAATCGGAAGGCTATCTATGATATATAAATATGGGCATACTTATCATGACATAACTAACCTGAACAATAATTTTTTTTTGAAATTTGATATAAAGCCTCTATACAAATGTCATTTTTCTGTTCAAAGGATTTCAAAACAACTTTGTGTGATAGCAAAATTTTACTTTCGGGAAGATGCAAGTGAAAACCCATAAAATACGTAAGCTTTTATAAGTTATCTTCGGAGCATATGAGCTGGCATAACAGGCTAAATTTGAAGCTTAAATGAAAGCACTTCTTTCAAGTATTCTTGGATAGAAATCACTGAAGAAGCTTATTTTTTTCACGAATTCATCGCCATAAAGTTATTTAGAATCCGTGCCGAGAGATTAGCACCCATAACGAGTAAGTGGTCTCTAGTGACCGCCTTCGCATGCGCGGGAAAGCCGCAGTGCTCATCCTCGTCCTCGAAGATCAGATGTGGTCCGTCCAGCTGGCTGAGGAAGGCGCAAGGATTCAAGGACTCCTGGCCGTAACCTAGGACAACTCGCCGGACTTAGAATAATGTTCTTTCCTTCTCCATCTATTACGACTGGAGTGGCAATGATTTGTCACATGGTTCAATTGTATTTTCTCTTCTCGTCCCGACGAAATCACTAGAACCTAAGCAGAGAAGAATGACATGAGGAAAGAAAATACGTTAAGCGCGCCTTGTGGCCTTGAGCACTTTTTCTCTTTTTTTTTTCTTCGAGTACGCGGCTTTTCAGTACGATCGTACTCATACTCGTGGACAACTCGTGGCTTCCCGGGCGGCCCAAGAAACGACCGAGCGCGCCATGCTCAAATAAGTGGCTGATACAATGGGTATAATGAGCGATTTTTGAGCTTGTGGAGTCCTTTGCCGAAAGAAGACAGCAATTATAGATGCAACTCTGCTCTTTAACTAGTCTGTGTAACGCTGTCCATTCGTGTCTCCGTGCTAACGCGCCGCACTGCGCGCCTCTCACCGCAGGTGTTGGGGTGGTGCCAAGTAAGTCACACTTTCCCTCGATATGGGCGGTGATAACATTCTTTCCCTCACCTGCAGCGCGCTCGCTGCGTGTCACCCCTCTCTCACCTAACCCTCTTCACCGCTCGCAACATTCGAGCGCACATCGAGTGAACACTCTTGCGGCTTGTTTATTCGTGATAGAGAGGACACCGGAAATCGAAGCTTCTTAGCCAGCCTAAACATGCGCCGACGTGCGCCCCTTATAGTCACAGGAAACTTGAACGTTGACGTCAGCGCAGGAGGAGGAGATTGGCTCGTTCATTACATGTGCGACGTGCAAAGTGAGTATCGAAGAAACGGAAACTACCAACCACGGTAAGGGGAACGTGCATCGATCTGATCTTTGCCAACTTCGACGTAGAAAGCCTGAAGGAACCTCTCAGCGTGCATTTTACCGATCACAAGGTTGTGGTAGTCAAGGCGAAACTCACGCCAGCTCCAGTCCAGCGCTTGTGTTTACTTTGAAGAAACGCCAAGACCTACGCCAGCCATCGCTTTATATGAATCTTCCAGCGCTCACCACAGCAACTGCTTTAACGCAACGCTGCTGCTTCGCATCCCCATCAGGGTTCCCTTTAGGAAGATGTCGTAAATTTTTTTTAGCTGACTTTAAGAATTTATTGTGAATGACAGGTCACCTGCTACGTCATTTTATTTGCCTCGTGTGTTCTTGTTAGCCTCGACTACCGATGGGCAGCGTTTTCTGACTATGCTCGAAGATTGTTGCAGGGCCTTTATACTTGAAGTGGGGCTTCGCGGCAGCGCATTCTTTAGATGAGTGCTTTCACGGTTTAGCTGTTTCACACTGCAGTGAATTAACATTTAAAAAAGAGTTACATGTGAACTAATATACATAAACTCGTTCATTGCGAATACTTCGAAAGTTTCAATAGTTTAAATTCAAATCGAAGCGAATTCAAATACATTACTATTCGTTACAATTTTTGAAGCAATCAATATTAGCACAAAATTATGAATGTCGCTTCAGTACGATCACCAGTAAGCAGGTCATTATCAGTTCAGTTTTCGTGGTGTGGCCGTTTTTTAAGTGTAGCTCCTGTTTATGTTCTTTATACTCTCCTTGGCTTCACTCTATCGGGGCTTCATGAGATTGCGCTGTGTTGGCGAATTATGAACATTCAAAGGCAAACGCTGATGTAGCAAGTGAAACACGCACCCATATTTGACACGACCGCGTTGGCGTTGCCTGCAGCGTTGTCGGTGGCATTGTCAACGGCATTGTCGGTTGCGTTATCGTCTGCGTTGTTGACATTGTTGTCAACTGCATTGTCGACGGCGTTGTCAGCTTCGTTGTCGGCATCACTTTCGGTGGCGTTGTCGGCGGCGTTGTCGGTGGCATTGCCAGCGGCATTGTCGGCGGCATTGCCGGTGGCGTTGTTAGGTTCCGGGTTCGGTTGTGGATTGAATGCTGCAACTTCCACTTCTTCGAGCATTTCAGCGATCACCTCACGGTCGGTATTGTGCGGAATGCCAAACATAGTGGCACGCAGGTTTGCTGCAGCCACGATGTAGTCCATGTGGAGGGACTGCGATAGAACGCGAAGATAATGTTGCTGGTTTAACAAGGATCACAAGCATTGCATTGTGATATAAGTAATAAAAACACCTCTTACAAAAGAAAAAAAATGTGGGGCTGCCACATTCATAAGAATATTGATCAACAGAGAAGCTAAAATGGCGCTTTTGTTGCGACGCCTCTTTAATATGCTAACGGTTCTTCCAGCTGTGGGAGGACGAATATCAATTCTTGATCGGCACGGGTGGTGAGCTTCGATGAGACGCAGTGCACGCTTTTGCCCCTGAAGATGAGTGACTTCTGAAGTTTCAAATGTGCTTTTATGTATGGCCTGCATTATTTATTTTGTCAACTGAAGTTTAGTCAAGGATCAGTACATTTCTTCTTTATGCATCGGTCGTCCATTTCAAGAGCTTTGCGCAAAGAACATCATAACAACACACAAACTAGCTCTGTCTTGTGTCATTTCAAAGGCACCATGCACACGTGAGCACACAAGTACCCACGCAGAAACACAAAAGTGATCGCGCAATGTTTACTCTCTTACGTTGTTGTGGTCAAATTCGATGGGGTGAGGGCACCGCTTAAAGCCAGACCAGAACGGAGCACCGGAGCTCGTGATCTGTGAGGAAGAGAAGCAGTTGCGAAGAGTAAAGTCTCCATAACAAGTGTCGATATCGGCAGGAGAGAAACGCATGACCTCATTGTGAACCCTAATTGAGAATCTTGCTATTCGCCAAAAGAGCAAATTAGTATACCCAAAGGTCAAACAATATCGGACGCGCGCATACAAGAAGAACGACACCCGCCAGTGGCTTCTTACGTTCTATGTTCGACTAGTGAGACCACCTTCTGGAATGCACTGTTAATAGCACGCAGCAATGTTTCCCGACTTTGTCTGCTTTATACTTAAGTGCACTGGAGTACTCATACGTCTATTCGCATGCTGTCATGGAGGGTACGAAGTACGGATTACGAAGTATGTAGCATCTCGTAGACGCCTTCTAAATCTATAACGTGATGGTGATTCGCGTGAGAACTTGAAGGTATAGCATCACTCTTTTTTTTCCCATTGGTTCCATTACCAAGCGTCGGCTCACGACATTGTGAAAACACCGGGAAATAAAATTTCACTGATACAAAAAATTGTTGTTTAGTTTTCATTTAACCAAAGCTTCGCATACATTAATCCAAACTAAGGTATATTTTGTCTATATAATCTCCTTGGTCCAGATACTTGGTAGCCCCACGTCTCCAACCACTTCGCTCGCATTGCTCGCAAAATGAGCGTGCCCTTACAAAATCCTCGGAAAACTTGCGGAGCAGCTGTCGTATCTCGTCGTTGTACTGTTCCTGGAAACGCAGTCGGGCGAAGGAAATGCAATCGTCGAACACGGTTGCTCGCTCGTCGAGAAGAATTTTTTTTTTATTTCCTCCAGAATCACCACCTACGACGAAATTCGTTGCAATAAACTTGTTTACTCAGCTTGCACCAAATGAAGGCTGTGTTTGCGGAGTACCATTAGCGAATGCAGCAACACTTCCGAAGCATTTGCAGACGGCAGCAGGATTGGAGAGAAAACTAGTTTTCTACCTGCTGGTTAAGCTGTAGCTTTTTTATCACGTTGGGCAGAAACTCGGGGTCACTGTAAAAGTCAGTAAATAAAAAAAACTTGACTCTAGATTTCCGCCTTCAAGAGCAGATCGCGATATCTCAACCGGTCCTCATAAGCATAGTTTTCTTGAATGGTAGCGTGACTTTCTGTTCACGGTGCTTTTCTCACCTATGTCACAAGAAAACGAGCGACTGTTCACGTAACATAGGCCGTTTCAAGCTGTCCTATAGAATACCTGCCTACTACTCCATGATTCTTTCATTTGCGAATTAGCGAAGGACCCAGTACGCGTGCGCAAGGCAACACGCAAATGTACGGAGCTGCTCACTTTGTTGGTGTTTTTGCATCTGCTCCTGTTAAAATGTGTCCGAGTGTTTTGTAATGGGTGGCCATTAGAACAACTATTCACGTAATTGAGATGTTTCGCCACCTGGTGTGATTGTACGCTTCTGCCGTGCAATATTGCATGCACAAAGGAAACTGCCCCTATGCTACATGGCATCATTGTAGTGTTTTTTTTTTTTGGATCAGAAGTAATCAGGAGAAGTTTCAAGCATTATCAGGGCTTAGTGATTAAACAATAACTTGCCACACGGACGGCCGGCGTTCGATACTCCCTCGAACCAAATATTTTTATCATTGATTTTACACGCATCTCTCTCATTTTTCCGGTTACGGACAAGGTTTTTCGCTCCCAACCAACAAAGCAGACATGGAAAATTAGGGGGAACAAGCTCTTTAACGCTATCGCGTTAGAACAACATTCAATTTATTTGATTTTACGTGATGCGCTCACTAGTACTCTCTAAAAAAGGTTACGGGGCTGATATGATTGTGAAGTGATGGGGAGCTAAAACACAGCTTAGAGTGGCTAACTGGTTGCCACGTCAGCACTATTCTCGCGTTGCGCCAACTCTGGCAGTTTCAGTTTCTGTTGCAGTCAGAATTCCCAGTACAGTTTGCAGTGACGAGGTGAGAGTGCCCAGACCAGTTTGATTAAAGCGACAATTTTGCAACTAGCGAAATGCGGGACGCGCTAACTCGAAAAGGGAACGAGGCGAGCCTTATAGATCGGATGTGCATCCAGAAGCAAACTACACATCAGGAAACAGTAGAACGACACGAAACAGGTGCACTGCCCGTATCTTAACCGTTTGGGACTGACAACCACAAAAATTTGGGGTTGTGCACTCATCACTAGTGAACTTCAACGTAGGAACCATATCAAGAATTTATGTTTGCCGCTACAATAACGTTCCTTGATTTCAAGATATTTAGGAAAATTGAAGTATGTCATTAATAAGTCTGCTTTCTACATAATAAAACACCCGAGAAAAGCGCCAGATTACGGAAGGTAAACCACCGTGAGCGGCACGCAATGCTGAACAAATGTGCGACAAATGCAAAAAAAAAAAAAATGTGTGTGTGGGGGGGGGGGGGGGGGTTCGTCGTTTGGTTGGCTAGTTTGAAGTGAGCAGTTTAATTACCTTACTTTATAGTACATTAATTACCAGAAAGATAACGAAACTGTGAAAAAAAATAAATGTTGAAAAGAGGTGCAATGACAAAATAATCATGCGCGAGAAAAGAGGCGACTCGTAAGGTTACACTCGGAACAAGCTCTCATTTATGGCAGGTATATGTTTTCAGAAACGGGTAAAGAAACGTATCTCGCGATTTGTGTGCGGCGAGCTCACGTGAAGTTAATGTTTTTCTGCTGTGTAAGAAAACATTGCATACAATATACAATCAGATCGCTAATAGTACCATGAATTCGCGTTTGCTCTGCACTTTAGACTCACTTTAATAGCTGGACAGCGTTAGCAGCTGCTTGATTGAACAGGCCCTCAAATTCATCTAGTGCCCACTGTAAAAAAATAAAAAAAGCTTCTTATTCAACATGGAATCTGAACAATGTACGTTCAACTCCACTGCTCTGAACGCCGGAAGTTTCATTAACACCTGTATATTATTGACAGCCCACCTTCATAATATTATGTCAAAGCGTCATGATTGGTTCTAACGCTTGTTCTTACGCATGGTTTCAAAGTGAATGCAAGTGGCTTCAATTGCGTCATCTTTTTGCTGAATGTGCTGACAGGTCACGCTTGAAGTGACATTCCACTAAACATGGCGAGTAAGGAGATTCGGCCCAGTTGGCACGCTTACGCTAACGTCTCAGCTTTCGCAAAATGCCGTAATAATAATTGTTGGGGTTCAATGCCCCAAATCCAGGACAGAATAATGAGAGACGTCGTAGTAAAGGGCTACGGAAATTTCGGCCACATGCGATTCTTTAGCGTGCACCTGAACCTAAGTGCACAGGCTTCAAGCGTTTACGCCTCCATCAAAATACGCAAAAGACCAGGCTGCGAGCCAGACAGCCCATGCTGGCGCCACGACAAACGGCTCATCTGAGTTGAACGAAGTCGTCATAGCACCTCCGCTACTAATAAACGCCCAAAAACAGGGCCCACATTTTCGAGGGCCTCCTACGCTTGGACTCGTTGAAAAGGAAAGTTTTCGCAAATTCTGATGATTAATCTATAGTGAGGTGATTTGTACTAGTGTCAACATCGTTACCGAATGCTGAATGCTAATGGAAAGATAACACTTGCCACCAAGAAGCTTTAGGTATTTGGCATCGTCTTTTGAAGAGCCGGCCATAGAGTAACATAGTACTATGTTACTCTATGAGCCGGCTGCCAAATTTTGCCATAACGTATTTCACACTTCCAGACACAGAGCCGTTTCTGTGCGTTGCCAAGCTGACATCAAAACTGTGTAGCGTGCAATAAACACATGAAGCGGAAAAAAAACAGGAATTATGAGCTGTTTTGACAAATGGTACATTTTAGGCTCAATGAAATCATTTTGACGGTGCCGATGGAGCATATGACGTGGCACGTTGTGACTTCGGGCGAAGTTCAAGACAACAGTCTCATCACATACTTTTGAAGTTTATCAGCACGACAATGCACTAAAACATGCACACAATAATCAATGTTTTTTTTTTAAGAGCGGACAGTGCAGTCTAAAACCTGTATCCATACGTGACTTTATGAGCGGCTTTAAAAAGCCGTGACAGTAAAAATTTATAAAAAAATTTGAAAAGGTCAATAAAGTGCTTTTTACTAAACCGTGTGAGTTCACTAATGCGTTTAACAGCTCAGTGGATAGGCACCTTGCTCACGGGTTTTGCCTCAATAAGTTCTCCGGAGTTGCTCTGATCCCGTACATTGCTGTCTCCAAAATGGGGCAAATATCTTCAAGCAAAACTTTAGTAGTGGCCTATTATAACATTTTCATATGAATTACTATGTTTAGGCATAATTAATTTATCCGCGTTTGCATATAGTGAACCCTTCACCTAAGCGTACAAAAAGCTATAAACGAAAAAGTTACATCATTCTCTTGAAGTATATACGGGTAATATTAAGGGTGTCCATGGAATAAGAATCTTTAAGCTGCAGGGAAAACGATTTTTTTTCAGTAAATATTTCAGGGCGCTCGTAGTTGAGCACAAAACATCTCAATTTTTTTCTAGAAATAAAGTTACGTTTTTTTTAGTATTTCTTTCAGAACGCTGCAAGCCATCTGCATTGAAGTTCGCCGTTTGGAAATGGAACCAGTTAGTTCCTTGGGATTTTTTTCCAGCGTGGAAGTAAAAAATGGCACCCAATCCATTGATTGTTTGTTGGGTTTCTGCGTTAGCACAGCATATTGACATTTTACGGTTTGTGACAAACTGAACGCCACCAACGCAGATAGGAAACAATGTATAAGGAGTGATCGTTTCTGACTGTATCAACAAAACAGATATGACTTCTTTTTTTTTATGATGCTTGGCATTTTTCTAATAAGCTAATAGAAAGAAGAAAGAAAAACACAGAAAAACTTTTTGTTCTCTTTGAGAAGAGAAAAAAAAAACTGATCAGACCTGCAGGGTGTGCTCGATGTTGCTGGGAAAGTGCTTGATTGTGCAGACGGGGATCGATTTTTCGGGTGGGTCGTGAGACGACGAGTAGGACTCGGTCAGGTCAGGCTTCACAACCTGAACGTTGCCCTTGGTTCCCATTGTGCCAGACTCGAGCAGCGGCTTCCGGTAGTACATGCAGAGTTTGTCCATGTACAGGCCTGCACGAGGTTTTTCGATCAGCCCAGCTCAAACCCACTCACTGCGGACAGCATTGCTGGTTATTGTACACAATATAAATTATTCGTGATGCGCTATGAGCAGCAACTGTCATCACAATTATAAATTTGGAGGGCATTCCTGCTTTGTTTTAAGGGAACCTGCAACATTTTGAATAAAAAGGCTATTGCCTCATGTGTTGACAGATGCAAACAAATTATTTTCTTTAGAATACTAGAAAAACACGTTGAGCTTGTTGGTGTAAATTAACTGCATACATAACTAGCGCAAAAGAGAATGGACAGGGCAAACTCTGATCTGCTGTCTTTACCTTGTCCATTGTTATTTTTTACGCTAATTAGTTCTGACTGCAGTTTTTGGAAAATGTTAGGTACAAGCGTATTTACAAGGATTTGTCACCTGCAACGCCATGATGTGTGCTTCACATGCTCTGCTATAGCTCCACCGCGCTGGTCTATAGGCTAAGGTACTCGGCTGCAGACCCGCAGATTGCGGGCTCGAATCCCGGCTGCGGCGGCTGCATTTCCGATGGAGGCGGAAATGTTGTACGGCCATGTGCTCAGATTTGGGTGGACGTTAAAGAACCCCAGGTGGTCTAAATTTCCGGAACCCTCCACTAAGGCGTCTCTTGTAATCATACGATGATTTTGGGTCACTAAACCCCACATATAAATCAATCAATCAATCATGCTCTCGTGTATAGGTTCCACCAAGAAGCGACGCTGTGAGTTATATATTGTCAAAACTTAGACCTTACTAAAATACGCCGTGATTCTGTTGAAGGACACGCGAGACGATTATCTTTTTCTAATGTCCCCCACAGCACAGCATTCCTTCAAAGTATACCCAAATATAGTCAATTTCCACACATTATTTTTCAAGATGACCGCGCACTCACGCGCGTCCAAGTTGTCCAGCGCGTTGGCCACACCGTCCAGAGATTCGAAGAAATCATCGTTGTAGACGTTCTCCGTCTCTGGACCCACTCTGTCTTCGTGGTCCACGATGTTCACCTCAGGATTCATTTGACGGACAGCTTTCGTGGCCGTCGTGGACTTCATTCGCTGCGTCCGGCACCAAACTCTTGAACAAATACAGTTGCCGTAAAAGCTATGGCATTCAAGTCATCGTACAAATGAGAAGTAAAAGCTAACAGTGCGTGTGCAACTACTGCGCAAGTATGACGCGGCCTTCGAACTACCACAATACTTGGGGCAAAAGTATGGGTCCACATTTAACAGGCGTACACGAGGAAGCTAGCACACATTTGAAACAGCAGAATGCCGATATTACAGGACTAAAAAAACGCGTGGAAAAACTTGAGGTCAAAGTGAACGATTTCGAAATCGGAAAGCTGAAACAAGAGCTTAATGACTTGGATCAGTACAGCCGACGACTAAATTTAGAAATACACGGTATGCCCTATCATGCAGGAGAAAATTTGCTTGACAAACTTAATAGGCTAGCAGATGACCTTGACGTCCCACATCTTTCTGACCAGGATGTGGAAGCCGTTCATCGACTGCCACCCAAGAGAAAAACTGATAATGCAAGCAAAACAGAGACGGTTCCGCCCATTTTGGTTCGGTTTTTTTCGCGAAAGATTAGGGACAGCTGGCTAGCGAAGAAAAGTGAACTGAGGAAAACTAAATCAAAAATATTTCTGAATGAAAACCTAACAGCGCAAAACAAACAGCTTTTCTGGAAGATGAAAACAAGAGCAGTTGAACGAGAATATCAGTTTGTGTGGCATAAGAGTGGTAAATTGTTTGTTCGCCGTAGCCCACGCGATCGTGTAATTCGGATTATCACGATGGATGACCTCGAAAAGATAAAATAGGGCTCTCATGCATGCTGCTTGTCATTGCACGTGACGTATAAAAATGGCAAGGTTCAATAAATATTATGATAAGGACGCTTTTAAGGCTTCCGCCACATCATGCTCTAGAAACGATTTGTCTATCCTGCATTTAAATGCGCAAAGCTTGAAAAGTAAGGAAGAACGCGTTTGCATGCTTCTTGATGATTTTAAATACAACTTTGACATTTTAGCCTTTTCTGAAACATGGTTCACCGATGAATATGAGGTACAATTCCCAGGTTACAGATGTACTACCGTATCCAGAAAAGAAAAGCGAGGAGGCGGGGTAGCATTTTATATCAAAAACGATTTGCATTTCGAAACTGTGACAGAGTTTTCAGTCGTAAACCCACACTACGAATCCCTCATGATGAAGTGCTACCATACTGCAATTGTGGTAATTTATAGGCCGCCCTCTGGTGCCATAGATGCCTTTTTTAACTTTTTAGAACGTATGTTAAATTTTTGTTCCGAACTCGGTCTGACTATTGTTACGACGGGTGACTTCAACATCAATATGCTGTCTCTAGAACGCAACAAACAAGTTCTTCTTGATCTATTTCTCTCTTACGGCCTAGAAAATGTAATTGATGTACCGACAAGAGTAACAGATGTCTCCGAAACTCTAATTGATCTATGCTTTATCCCACAAACGAATGTCATAGAAGCAGGTGTCTTGATATCTGATGTCAGTGATCACATGCCAATTTTTGTTTTCTTCAACCCTCATTCAAAAACACATAGAATGCGTGCCAATAAAGCTTTTAAACTTAGAAAGATTAACAAAAGCAATGTTGCTGCTTTTCAAACGGCTGTTAGTGAAACCTCATGGTCTTATCTGTATCAGTTAACGGATCCTGTCATTGCTTACAATTATTTTATCAATCACCTTAAAAAACTTTATGATGAAGCATTTCCTGTAACTACTATCAAACAAAACAAGAAATGTAGGAAACCTTGGATTACCACGGTGCTTCTAAGGAGAATGAAAGAACGAGACAGACTTTTTAGTCAATTCATTAAAACTAGACAACCTAATCTCTTAACTGTTTATAAGAAAATTAGAAACAAACTAGGGCGTGATATCAAAGAAGCAAGAAATTGTTATTACGAAAGAAAGTTCGAAACCATTCTAAATGACCCAAACGTGTGTGGCAAACATTAAAAGGCCTACTGCCGCAAAAAGAGCCACTCAGCGTCTCTGAAGTTGTAGACAGCGATATAACTTATACCGGTATATCTTTGGCTAATAAGTTCAATGAACACTTTTTAAAATGTGGAGGATCGGTAAGTGATAACAGTGACAGGCATAATTACAGGTCATACATTATGCATAACTCCGTGAAGTCTCTTTTCATGGAGCCAACGACAGAACATGAAATTAAATCCCAAATACTAAAGTTAAAGAATGCATCCGCATGTGGCCAGGACGAGATAAAAGCCGAGCCGATAAAAGCAGTTGTCAACAGTATCAGCAATCCTTTATCGCACATATGCAACCTCATTTTGGCTACAGGCGTGTTCCCTGATAAACTAAAAATTGCTAGAGTAACAGTTATATTTAAGGGAGGCGATAGAAATGACATGAACAACTACAGACCGATCTCGGTACTACCACTGTTTTCAAAAGTTTTCGAACAAATGATTAATGTAAGAATTATGAATTTCTGCACTAAAAATGATGTACTTACAGGCAATCAATACGGCTTTCAGAAAAAGAAGTCAAGTGAAATGGCTCTTTTAAGTATCAAAGAAAAAATAATTCAGAATTTTGAAGACAAAAAGTATACTCTAGGGATATTTCTTGATTTTAAAAAGGCATTTGACTCTATTAAGCATGATATCTTATTAAAAAAGTTAAGCGAATATGGCGTTAGGGGACTTGCTCTTGACCTTATACGCAGTTATTTGACAAACCGCTACCAATACACAGACACCAATCATTCAAAATCAGTTTTAGGTGAAATTAAATACGGTGTTCCTCAGGGTTCCATCCTTGGACCACTTCTTTTTTTATTATATATAAATGATATAGGTAATATTCCGTTCACGCCAGATATAATTCTTTACGCCGATGACACGAATGTATTTTTTTCAGGAGAGAACCTACATATTCTTCAGTTGCAAGCTAGCAAATGGCTCAATAATTTATCTGAGTGGCTTATTGTAAATAAACTAGAACTAAATACCAAAAAAACTAAATATATAATTTTTCGCTGCCGAAATAAGTCAATCAGGAATGACGTACATTTGAAATTCCGTGGCGAGATCATCGAGCGTGTAAGAATACATAAATTTCTCGGTGTTCTTTTCGAAGAAAATCTCAGCTGGTCCCCTCATGTCGATAACCTCACAAGACGCATCTCACGTTCAATAGGTATTATCAGCAGAGCAAAGCAACTTTTGCCACGTTGGTTAAAACTCCAGCTATATTACGCACTAATTCATTCCCATTTACAATACTGCCTCCTTGTGTGGGGAACAACAACAAAAGCAAATCTTAAAAAGCTGTATATCCTACAAAAACGTATTGTGCGAGTTATTGAAAATGTGCCATATATAACTCACTCCGCTCCACTTTTTAAAGCGAACACTATATTAACAATACAACACATACTGAAAAAGAAGCTAGGCATTACAATATTTCAGAAAATAAAGTTATGCCACGATAGTTTTTTTCGACAATTTCTGGGAAAAGGACACGCTTACGAAACCAGAAAAACTAGGTATGATAAAGATTTTACACGAACTAACTATGGTATGCAAAAACAATCTTACGTTATAGCAGACTTTCTAAATCATCATCCTACCGTGATAAACTTGGTACAAGAAACGATGCACATGAAACGCTTCAAAAGAAAGTTAACTGCATATCTCCTATCAATACAAGAATAATTCCGTTTTCTTTTTTTTCTATTTTTTTCTTTTTCTTTTTTCTTTTTTTCTCTTCTTTTTACCTTGCTGCAGTTTATACTATATATGTATATAGAAAATCTTTCTGTTTCATATGTATTTAGAACAATGTATATATGTAGAAAATCCTGTGTATGTTTGGCCAAAATATGTATACTATATGTAACCTTGTGTATTTTGCTTAGATAACTGCCACTGATGTTTTGAGTTGCGTGTGTCTAAAAAGGGGTGTGACACCCAGTCAGGCACTTGTGCCTTTTTGTCACTCCTCCTAGACAGGGCAAATGTACATATTACTTGTCTTTGTCTGAAATAAATACGAAATAATAATAAATATTCCTCTCACAACATCATTTCCTCTCACAACACTTTAAAGCATGGAGGGAGGGGATACATGCATGAAAACTGCAGGTATGCGCGCGCACGCATGAGGGAGAATGGTCACAAATGCTTTGTTTCGAGAGTCAGAAGCCGAGAAGAAAAAGAACCGTACTCGTTTTTACGCACAACAGATGAAAACCTCGTTGCGTACAACGTCGGTCGCTGTGACAGTGAACACAAGTGCGATCCCGCAACGCGTATCACAAAACACGGGCACATGGGCTCGCATGTTCCCACTAGCAATGGTCGACCATGTACTTTATGTTTTCTTACTGAGAGTATACGAAAGCGCCGGAAACCGGATGCAGTAGGTGTATGACTCACGCCAACGTCTTCGGGCCGAAACAGGAACTGCCTGTTGAGGTTGGACCGCTCGATGACATCCATGTCGGTGACGTGGATGAGGCCGTCGTTCGCACCAAGGCCCATCATGGCGAAGTTCTTGAGAAGCTCGCACCCAATGGCTTCCGCGCCAATCTTCGCGTGTGGCATAACACAACAGATGAGTTCTGTGCTTCTCATCAACAAGGAATCACAACATGGTAGGAATAAAACATAAGGGCCGAAATCATCAAGCTTTCTTACGTAGGTGCAATTTGCCATTCCAGACACCTTTAATAATAACATCAGATTCATCATAATAAATGAGGTGTGTAGGGTGGAACACAAGAGAAGAAAGCACGACAACGTGGTTTATCTCTCGTGTCTACGTGTGCGCTTATGACATTTTATCATGGATTCTTACCAAGTACTTCAACCTTCTGTCATTCCAACAACGAGGTTGATGAAAGATTTTTCTTACGAACACATATTGCGTTACAGTTTATTAATGAGTGGGCTGATCTAAGTCGAGTCTGCGCTGCCTGCATGTCTGTCTGGTGTCACGCACGTCCGTGGCATGAGAGCGGAGCGAACGAAGAAATAAAGAAAACCAAGTGATTATAGTGCTCAAAATTGTGATGACGATAATGTTTAATAATGGTTATAAGGGCGATGCTGGAAATTACGATGGTGATGATGATGATGATGAGAAACCATGATGATCACGAGGATGATGCTCGAAACGAAGAGGATGTGAAACGACAGCGACCTGAAACTGCGAAGCCCGATCAGCAAGTAAGAGAAGCGCAAGCGAAACGCTGGAAAGACAAGCTAATCCAGAGTTTCAAGAGAGAGCAACCAAGATCAAGCACCATTAAAGGCAAGCCAAACCGTGATCGCCACTACAGGCAAACGAACCCCTAATTCTGGCAGAAATTTCAACTCGCTGAGTAAGATCAAGACTCACAGTAAGCCGCATGACATCACCGCACACCAAGCCGCACAGCACGATGCAGGAATTTAACGGAAGCCACCAAAAGCCACGGTTAAATGTGGTAACTTATAGAACACGAAGACTCGCAGTAGGTGCACACAGTCACCCATAACCACTAGCAAATCCCCGGAAAACCACACAATCACAGATGGACACCAAAACAACAAATTTATTTATTTATGTATTCCTTTAGTTATTTATTTTTTTATTCACACCTCAAAGGCCTCTGAAGGAAGGGGTTTTACATGTGGGGTGGGCATATCTACAACATGAGTATACTTCTATGATAAGTTTGAACATGGTTGGGTAAGATAGAAGCACTGCTTTAGTGGTAAGGCCATTCCAGTTCCTTGATGTCAGGTTGAAGGGGGAGGATGCATGGGAGACATCGTGAGCTTGAGGTGGTTATACGGTCGTTTCGTGGTTAATCCGAGGCTCTTGAAGTCGTTCCTGCTGCCGACAACCTGTCCACCACGAAGTGCGTTTTTTCGAAGTACTCGGCCGATGGTCCTTCTGGCATGCTTGCTACCTGCACGTTTTCCACGAAAGCGACGGCACGCGACACCGTGGCCCCACCAGACTCCATAACGACCACCTTGCCGCCTGCCTCGGAGCCTGGCACAGGGGACCTTTCGCCCGTTATTGACTTCCTGACCTCGAAGTTTTCGCCTTCAACAACGTCCGATGAACGAGACTTAACCTCTCGTCTGCCCACTAGCGACGCGTGTCCTGCGCCCGACTGCCCATCCGCCAAGGCTCTCGACATTTGGGCTGAATGCAACCAGTCAGCCACGAGGTTTGTGTTTTCATCGTCCTCGGCCGATGACGCTGCAGGCATGCTTACCACCGGCTTGTCTCGGCCGACCTCCATGGCTCACAACACGGCTGACACGCCAGGTTCTACGACGGCAACATCACCGAACGCCCTGGTGGCTACCATGACTATGGGCATTGTCACGCCCGCTATTCACCTCCCGGTTGCGGAACCTTCACCCTCCCCGATGTCCGAAGGCGACTGTCGACCAGCCTCAATGCTCTGCACGTCCTGCCAGCAACGACCACCATCGTCCTCGCAGTTTCCCGCAGCTGAAGTTAAAGCCACCAGCCATCAACCGCGGCCAAGCTTCCAAGACGCTGCGACTATGACTTACGCGCTTGAGGACGACGTGCCCGGTCCGCTTCAGACAGGGCTCACCAGGCATACCACGCCTGCGGTGGAGCAATTTAGGGGGTGTTGGCTAGAGGCAGCCATCAATTATGCAGACCTGCACGCCAACCCTCGTGCGCGGACTACCGGAGGTCATTACACGGGCACAGGTGTCTCGTCCAATACTCCGGGCGAGTCCACGCTGACTGTGTTCCACCACCACCATTTCCCGGAGCCTTTGCCTCTGGACGGCAACAACCAGACGTGTGTCCACAACGCCAGCTCGTGCGTCACAACCGCGACGACGCTCATACCTCATACGTGTCTACCACCCATTACCCTAAGTCGGCGATGACAACGTACTTGGCGTGACACATTACGGCAACTTTTGAGCTGCCCTGCTACGCAGCCATGAGTTGCAGTCACAGTCCTGAAGACGGTCGCAAGCGCCTACTTGGCCTAACCGACACAATGTCCCACCACTAGTCGTGTACCCGACTACCCACCGTACACTTGGCGGCATTGTTAGGACACGTTCCTGTGTGCGTCGGCACGTCTATCTATACCGGCACGTCAGACGCCGCTTGACTTTGAGGCCTGAGTTGCGTCGACCCCAACGTCGAAACCCGCACTGCCGACCCTCTGCCGACGTTAGCAGCATGACCTCGCGACACACGGTCCACTCCCGGCCTGTCCGACCAGGTCATCGTGAGACCCGCTTGTCGGCAACCACAGCGACCCGGCACTTCCTTCTTCGTCCCTTGCGCTTCTCCCAGAGTCGCCCACCGGAGACACACTGCTTACCGATGGCCCATAAACGTTTACAACCTGGACTTGCCAAATGAACACTTTATAGATTGTCGTTCATGTATATAGCATTTGTCGCGCTCTTTTTTTTTCATATGCCTTCAAATCGCGCAAAGCGCTAGGGGGGGAGCCCTGTAGTGCCATCATCACCATCATCATTTCTCAATCTCCGCGCCGCGCCTCTCGCGCAGCTGATGCCAGCTCGGGCGGCGCGAGGATTAGAACAAGCTAGCGCACTTGGTGTGTCGGACGTGGAAAGCCACGCGGCTCCGCTTCAGGCGTGGAATAAAGTGGCGAGAGAACAACACGACCACGTTGGCCGCCGTCCCATCTTCCTCTCTCGCTACAGTCCGTCTGTCCGTCTGTCCATCTCTCTGTCTGTCCGCTTCTCTGTCTGTCCGCTTCTCTGTCTGTAGATGAACAGCACTTAAAAAACGGGATGGTTCTAGATTTAACGTTTCAACTTGCGGACTTGTCTTCTTCAGAGATATCCATTCAAGGATGCAACAGTTCCATCCTTACCAAGCTTCGGCTTAAGCGGCGTTTCGTATTTCAAGCATTTTTTTTATCTCTTCAAAATTTAACCTTGCCCAGAACTTCTTCATAATCAACGGCAATCGCGCGAAATCGCACAAAACCACAGAAAATAGCGACTAAGGCCACATATACCATCCTGTGACGCAATATAATAGAGCAGCATAGAGAAACATGAAACAACCACTAGTTCGTTGTTTCAACAGCTTTCACTTTATGGAATTGGGATAGTTTTTTTGTTGAAAGCGGTGGTACTCCGAAAATAGTATACTTTCCTATCAAGCCTCGCTTTGCTTCCTGCAGTGGTTGCCCTCCAGGAGCCAGGTAGCGGCGCTAGCCTTCCAAATTATTCCGCGTTCCAGAACCCTCTTTCTGTATATTCGTGCACAAAAATTATACAGCCAACCAAGTGGATTCGGAACTTAAAGCTGAATATTTCTATGCGACGGTCACCCTCCTTCCGCTGAAGAAACGAGATGCACCATATACTCAACATCTACTGTTCTCCAAAACTTAAAAATGTTTTGTTCGCAACACTCTCCAGTCGTCCCCTTAAGGCTGTGGGCAGGATCCCCTTGTGACTGTGGGCGATTTCAACGCTCACAACACACACTGAAGGTACGTGCGTGATGAGAAGCGTGCGTCAAAGCTAGCGGAACTTGCGTCCACGATGGCCTTCACTCTTCACACTGACCCTGCATATCCAACGCGATTGGGTTACTCCGTGACTCGGGACACGTGTCCGGACCTTATTTTCACCAAAAATATTAGACACGCAGACTGGGCCAACACCGAGAAAACTCTCGGCAGCGATCACTGCAAACTCCACACAATGGTCACAACCACACCACAGGCAAGACCCCACGTCTAAGCCCGCCTACCCGACTGGACAAAGTTCCGGAAAAACTATACCAACCTGGCCCCGATTCATGAAACAGGACCACGCATGGTCACAAGAATCGGTTACCCTCCTTCGTTCGATGAAAAACCAACTTCAGCTCTTAGAGGCTACGCCAAGGGTGGACAACCACTTCCTTCACCTAAGGGAGGCGCGGCACAGCCTCGTCCACAGATGACGCCGCCAAAAACACAATCGGAAACTCAAATTTGCATTGCCGAGCTCACCCAACAAGCGGCTGAGTACGCGGCCAGCTCGCCGACTTGAATTGGGTGGAACGATGCAACACGGCTGCTAGACAAATGTCCAGCCGGAACACTTGGCGTCTCTTTCGCGCCTTGATAGGTCGGACCCAAACCACAGCCGAGACACAAAAACATCTCCAACGGGCTATCGATGCCTTCGATGGAGACACTTCAAAATTAGCATGCAAACTACGCGATCAATACCTCTGTTTCCGACATGACATTCAAGGGCCAGCGTACTTGTATGCCGGTTTCCAGAACACGGAGCTGGATCAGCCGTTCCGGTTCTATGACCTGAAGGTGGCTCTGGCTAAAATGAAGTGAGGAACGGCACCGTGGAGAGACAAAGTAACAGTGAAATCACTTGCCGATCTACCCGACCAGGCGTATGATGCACTCCTCGCGTATACTATCTGGCTTGGTGGGACACCCCTCCCAATCGAATGGAAGACTGCCCTGGTCACTTTCATTTCAAAAGCCGGCAAAGCCATGAACACGGATAATCTTCGCCCCATCTCTCTCACGTCTTGTGTGGGAAAGGTGATGGAGACTATGGTGCGAGAGCGGCTATCCGAGTTTTTGGTGAACCAGCACGTATTTGCTAACACCATGTTCGGGTTTCGCCCCCACCAGGCCACACAGGATGTCTTGCTTCAGTTAGACCGCGAAATTCAGAATGCCGTCGATTACCCCCTTAATAGCAAGGCAGTACTCGCCCTCGACTTCAAAGGAGCGTTTGACAACGTCACACATGACATCATTCTGACGCACCTTTCCCAAACCAACTGTGGACACAACACGTTTCGATACTTTGGACAATCCCTATCTGACCGACAGTCATACACCCGATTACAAAATGAAGAACACGGCTTCTATCCAATAGCAACGAGAGGTACCCCACATGGCGCGAGAGTAGGGGTGAGAGGACCGCACCACATGGTGCGGTCCTCTCACCCCTACTGTTTAATCTGGCTATGATGAACCTACCGGCTCAGCTGGAGAGTGTTGAAGGCATGCAACATGCACTTTATGCCGACGACATTGCCATACAAGCTAAACACGGACCAGTAGGACACAGTAGGACGCTGCTTGCTGCCAACCTGCAGCAATCAGCGGAAATTGTGAATACCTACGCCCACCGCTGCCACCTTTAATTCTCCCTGACCAAATCGGAATTCGCGCACATTCGCTCCTCGCCTATGTGAACTACCGAAATTGAACTCTTCTTGCAAAGTGGGCCCATCTCAGAACACGATAAGATCTTGTTTATTCACAAACATCGCCGAATCGATACAACACTGACAAAACTGCGTCAGGTGGGAGACCAGGTGGGCCGTATGGTCCGCCTGGTTTCCAAAAAGCGTGGGGGGCTACGTTGCAGAGACGCCTTGCGAATGGCGCAGGCATTCGTAACCAGTCATGTCCTCTACTCGGCTCTTTACCTGCGCAAGTTCGATGAGAACGCCCTTGAGGTCATTCTCAGGAAGATGTACAATATCGCGCTGCAGCCCTTATTACCATGAATTCCAACCAACAAGCCTAAATATCCGTTCTTCTTCAAAAATGTACAAGCTTGCCCTCGATCTCCCAATAACCACTTCCAACCAGCATCTTATGGGCCTGGGGATGGTAAACACTTGCGCAGAGCTTCGGGAGGCACACTTGACCGATCAATACACGAAACTTTCAAAGACTCCGTCGGGTCGCCTCCTATTAGCCCGACTACACATCCACCATTTAACAGTGGTGGAGGAGCGCGTACGCATTCCAGAAGTCTGGAGATACGCTCTGCATGTGCACCCTCTTCCGGCCAACATGACACGTCACGACCACAGTGGCAGGTGCCTTGCGCGGGCGGAGGCACTAGCTCGCCACTACGGTAACAAACACGACATATTTTACGTGGAAGCCCCCAGCCCTCACCATGGGGGGTGGTACACGGCTGCAGTCCACCAAAATGTCGCGGTAAATGGCCTCACATTTAGCACAGAACATAACATATGCTGAGGAAGTTGCCATCGCACTAGCTGCCGCAGACCTGGACTCGCGCGTCATCATTACAGACTCGAGGGGGGCCAGCCGAAATATTCAGCGCGGGTATGGCCCACATCTGGCATACCGCATCTTACGAAACAGCAATTACGTAGGGAACCCCGCGTCCCGAAGGATCATATGGGCTCCAGCTCAGATGGGCCTCGAAGGCAATGAAACGGCTGACGCCACCACCCGCGCGCTCACTCTCAGGGTAACGCCTTCAGACCCCTCGGAAATGAATTTCTAACCCAATCCGGCCTTAACATTTTGAAAAATTACTGAATTCTACCGATTCGGCCATTTAGTTTATCCTAAACCCTGTAAGGGTCTTACAAAGGCGGAGGAGCGTTTACTCCTCCACTTTTACACCAAAACACTGCTATGCACGGCAGTTTTTAAATATCTCGATCCTGCCTGTACAGGAAAATGCCCACACTGTGCGGAGAAGTCTTCGGACATTTTCCACATGGCGTGGGCATGCCAGTCAACCCCTAGCCTCGCCCCAAAACCGAATCCCACCCGGGAGAGCTGAGAGGCGGCCCTCTTCGGCTGCTCCGACTTGGCGACCCAGAAGGCCCTGGTCAACCGAGCCCCAGTCGCTTTGGACACCAATGAGCTTATGTAATGAGGAGCCCACCTATAGTGTTCGTGAGGGTTGGCTCGCACCGGGCCACTACCCACATACTCCCTGTATATAGATATAATAAAGTTTTTTCTCTCTCTTTCCCAACGGCGGGTAACTAGGGAGCCTTCATGAGCGTGCCTGCTCAGGCGCGCGCATATGAAAACTCCCTACCGCCACCATACTACTGCTAATCGCGTGGCACGATCGCACCCACGATTATAGTTCTCCTCTTCTACTTACGATCAGTGTGCTGGTGGATGCCGCTTCCAGCGGTTGCAAACCACAACTCTAATTAGATGGCTACGCCGGGAGTACGCCGCATGGTCAGCCATAAGGTGCTTCGCCCCTAAAATATACGGTCCCCGAGTGAGGATCGAACCCACACCATCTGCGTGGTAAGCAGGTGTTCTACGTAATACATGGAGTGGCAGGAGCGTACAGTCGTGCCATACGTCAAACGATTTGAATTGAACAATGAGCGAGTGTTTTAAAGGGCCGCTCATTACAAAGCACTGAAACATAGTTAATCGTCATCATGAGCCACCAACAAACCATCAACAGAGTGAGCAGCTGCGTAAGTTGGCGTGTCGCCCTACGGACGTGTAGTGATCACTTCATGAATAGGCGCAAGAAATAATTACGGCATAGTGGGCATCTAACTGTGCTTGAAATAGGCATTAAATGATACTTTGAAATGGCCAATGTTACGTGCACAGTCATTCGTTTCCTTACGTATAAAGCTACAGAAACGGTTGAGGCATACACAGAGTACCGAAGCGGGCTAGCGATTCAGAAAGCGATGAGCTAGTGCACCTTACACAACAGCGACTTGCCCTAGAAGGCGAATCTCGAGCGTCCTTCAATTTTCCCTTTTCCTGTGCTTCGTGTATGCCTTTTGGTGATGTTTTGGGATGGATATGGCGGTCAGACCACTCAACCGCCGTCAACTGAACGGCGAAGGGAGCGCAGCAACAGAACGTTTCGAGCGGTTTGACCCCCGCATCCGTCCCGACGACGTGGTGATTCAGAAAAAAAAAATTGAGGGACCCTTAAGCTTCGCTTTTAAGAGTTGAACGCGATAGCGAAATCCGGCCCCTAGCGCACCCTTCAACTGCTAAGTGCATACTTATCAATATGTTTTGTTACATACACACGCACGCACACAAACACGCACACAGTAGATTGGACCAGCGCGCGCTATTATCGCAGAATAGGCTCGTTTTCGTCGTGACACCTGTCGAACAAAATGCGTTAAAGGGGCCTCGAAACACTTTTTCAAGTAACCATGGAAGGAGTTCACTAGAAGAGCTTATTTTGTCACGAATTCAACGCCGCAAAAATTTGGAGAATCCGTCCAGTGTGAGTGGAGTTACAAAAGTTTGTCGCATGCTGCAATTGCATTATCCCTTCTCTCGTTTCGGTGAAAGCGCTGGAAGCTAAGCAAGGAGGGGTGACAGAACAAAGAAACTACCACGCCTTGTGACCTTGAGCAGTTTTTTTTCTTCGAACGTGTGGTTTTTCCAGCGTGATCGCACGCGCGGACAAGTAGCAGCCTCCCAAGGCTATCTCGGTAAGTTGATTTTTCGTTCACAGACGCACACACGATTTTTCGCTCACAACCAACGGGGCCGACGCCACCGGCGGGTTATCGCGCTAAAAAGAACCCTCTCCAGAAGCTACTTCCAGAGTCCTGGCACATTCAGCCGACAGCGGGGAGCATCAACCACTTCACGGGAACACAGTCCTGCCTGTATATACTGCCAGGGCTTGCGGCGAGTAATGGAAAACCTCTCACACGTGGCAATCAACCGTACACGATATATAAAGCCACACATCCCGTGTCTTCTCATCTCTGAGAAAACATCGTTCTTTTCCCCTAAAATATTTTTTGGTTGGAGTTTTCTCATTCCTTATGTTTCTATTCCAACCAGGCAGACTTCTGCCAAATGTTCACACCATTGAGGATGGGAAACGGTTACACAACGCGAAGAGCAGGCGGCTTCAGAGCAGGTCAGCTTGTGCAGGCTAGGCGTGCTCGCTCCTATTTTTTTCCCATTAAAGTTATTTCAATGAGTTAATCTATGGAAAGCAGCGCGCAACTTTACTACGGCTATGAAGCGTTTTGTCAGTGGATTGATTGATATGTGGGGTTTAACGTGCCGAAACCACCATATGCTTATGAGAGACGCCGTAGTGGAAGGCTCCGGAAATTCCGACCACCTGGGAATCTTTAACGAGCACCCACATCTGAGCACACGGGCCTACAACATTTCCGCTTCCATCGGAAATGCAGCCGCCGCAGCCGGGATTCGATCCCGCGACCTGTGGGTCAGCAGCCGAGTACCTTAGCCACTAGACTGCCGCGGTGGGGCTGTTAGTGGATAGCGGCGAAGTTTGATAAATAATCTATGTGCTACCTTTATCTCTAGAAGTGCATTTTGAAACATAGCATACGTATTTAAACCTGCTCCGTTTGTCACTGTTGGTGCAGTTTTCTGCGTTATGCGACATATCTGATGATCTATTCTGACACTATTCATTCAGGTTATCGGACCAGAAATGTTTAAAAAAATTTTGCTGCATAACATGCTGATACTGACAATAAAAAGGAGAAGTTTCCTTTGAAAAAGTTTGTTCGCAATAACTATGGCAAAAAACAAAAACAAGAACGAGACATTTCAACTGAGTCTCTTACCACAAAGTAGTTCTGGGACATCAGCTCGTCCTGCACATCGGTCCCCAAAACACAAGCCTGCCCAGCGTAACGGGTGTTGTTCTGCAAAATTTATAAAGAGATAAAAAAGCAAATAAACATAATCTTAATTTAAAGAAATTCACAAGAACTGCGTAGATGCACTTTGGTTCCTTGCGATGCGACTTGTCATCTGTCTTTTTAATATTTTTTGAATGCGACCGACCACTCTTTTTAATATTTTAGGAAACTCACCATTGCGTTGGCACTCGCTTCCGATACGACTGCATCCCGTGGAAGGCACTCGAAAGCGTCGAAGTAGAACCACTGTCGGATTGGGTTGAACTTTCCACTGCATGCCTGTCAGGAAACAGAAGGCCAGATTAACGCAAGACGAGTGAGTCGAGAGCCGAATACGGCTGTGAAATTGCATCACTATACTTGCTAAGCCCCGTCAGTTACTTTGAACAAGCAGCAAAGATTTCCTACTTAGCCGCACACAGCTGTGGCTACGTGCGGTCCTGTAACCTCGCGTTAAGTGTATGCATCTTAAGACCTCAAAGGCTGCCTTCCAGCCATATTCGCATGTTCTACGCGTTCTAATACCTGCCTAATGGCTCACGAGCAACGTATGCTAATCATGAAAAAAAAAACAATTCTTTCAGTGAAACAGCAAACAAGTGACAGATTCGCCATTCACATGAAATGATCCCCATCCACAATCGAGAAACGTTGGTATTGTGCAACATTTTCTTTGTTTTTACTTTTCGTTTTCTTTGTCCTCATGGGACGTATAATCCGGAAAGAATGTCCTGCCGAGCTGCAATATTCAGCTTTTTTGTGGCTGTTCCAGTTTCTCGCAGCTATGCAATTCTACTACAACGCTTTTTTAGCGCGAGTTTGATAACTTTAGTGGAACCGATGGTAACATACGGCGTAATTTAGATTGTGTCACGTGCATGTATGTCCCATTAAGTACGCAATAATTGCAAAGAAAGAAAATCAGCCTAAAAGCACCATAGAAACTGTAACACAAAAAAAGAAAGAAATAAAATACTCCACGCCGAGTGTGCCCGCCACGCGATCCGAGCGTGAGCCTCGAAACTGGGGCGAGGTGAAGCATGCAGGGAAGGCAATTTCTGCTCCTCTTACAAGAAGCCCGGGAAGGGGCGAATGATGCAGGCCGCTTTTACTTAACGCGCACGCTACGAATGTTTATAATTCAACTACACACACGAGAAATCTTCCACTGGCACTACGCTGCAGGCCAAGATCGAGTTACTATATATACAAGGAGGCTTGCTCACGGGTGTGCAGCACGTTGTCTCTCGCGGCCGAGGGATCGTTTCGATAGTCAACGCGCACCGATCGCTCTCTCTCTTTTGCGATCAAGCAAATCGACCGTCACGACAGCAGCAGACGACAACGATACACGCCGACACGGTGAGGCCCTAAAGTGCTTGCCCTCCTCTCGCCCTACTAATGCTCTAGTGGGTATACGCGACGAATGACTCATCATGGCATTATCAAGTGGCGTGAAGCACGAGTTCCAATTTCACCGCACTAACAAATTTTGTGAAAAATTAAAGAGCTCACGCTTCGTGGTGCACACCAGCCTGGAAGTCAACGTCAAAGGGACGAGCAGCCAATGACCCACCTTCATCACTTCCTGTGCGGCGATGCTTCCGATCACCGCCTGCATGGGACACAGCGAGCCGGCCGACACGTAGGAGAGGGTCGTGATCAGCCTCTCGTCTATATTTTCCAGTGGCGTGGCCAGCCTAGCGTTCTTCTGTCTCGCCAACCGTACAACTTCCTCTGCATCCTCCTGCAATGACCACATGCGCCAACACAATGTGTTTCACGGTGAAGGTAATGAATAAATTGAGATAATCTATGGACATTAAAGGGGAGTTATCCTAACGAATGAAGCTCCAAGCAGAATAGGACGGTTAGTATGAGGTACAGGAAGTGTGGACTTTTATGAATTAGGGTAAGCGAGTGAGTGAGTGGTTGAGCGAGTGAGTGAGTGAGTGAGTGAGTGAGTGAGTGAGTGAGTGAGTGAGTGAGTCACATCGACAGCTTCATATGTGTCGCCATGCACTTATTAGTGATGCGCTTCCCGTGGCAACGAATGTGACGAATCACCAACCAAGCCCGCCTTTATATGCTCGAAGTGCTGCAGCTGGTGACTAAGATACCACGGCGAATTGACCCTTCACTTCCGCAAGGGGTCCGCGCCAATGGGAGTCGTTCCCTTTACATTTGAACGGTTTCCGCTCTGTCAACAGAGGCGCTAGCATGGCGATACCTAAGCGTTCGTTCTTTTTTTAACGGGGATATTCGTGGTTGAACAATCAGTCAGCTATAGAACATGTACATAAATGAGCGATAAGGTTCCACACGAGCATCACCGACACAAAAACAGACCTCAAGGGCAAAACAGACCTAAACGAAAGAGGACATGACGTGCCGGAATTTACCAGGCATGATATGCTGGGTGAAGTGGATCGTATATAAACTCGACTTTTTTACAAATGGACGTAACCTATGCCAATTCTGACGTTGTAACCGAGTCACTGACAACCAACTGACGTGCGCTCTGAACTGAAGAACTTCGTCAAAATTAAGTTTGAGAAGTTTCGTCTTGTCACTAAAAATATAAGAAGTACGTTTTATATTATTGGCGGAAGTATAGTAAGCGTGTTATGAGCCAAGACTGATATTTTCACTTCACCGTCTTCCCGAATCATCGAACAGCTTAAGACACCAACTAAAATAGTGAAGATAATAAAAGTAAGAGGCAATGTGTGCCAAAAGATTAACCTATCTGTCTTAATAAGAGGTGTTACAAGTTGTTATAAACTACTCAATTTTCCTTTTTTCCTGATGTTGTACCTCATTTTACCAAGCATGATTTTATTAAGAGTCCTCTCGTAACTAAAAGGGGTCTATTATTATATTAGTTAAAAATAAGGAAAGCAGGGAAGCGATTCGGAGTGGTTGCCTTTACCACATCAATTATCCCTCTCGTGTGGAATGGTTATGAAGCGCAAACAAAACCAAATTCAACAAAAAAAAAGGTTTCATTCCAGCCATAATTTTGGTCAAGTAACACGATTGTAAGTAAATGATTGCATGGCTATTTAAGACGTTTTCAAAAGGCCACTAACTTAGGTTGGGCTATACAAACAACTGTCAATTGTAAATGTAGTAAAAACTCGTTAGTGCATATTTCACAGGAACAGAAAAAAAGAATTTCTGAATTAGCCGAATGCGGACTTATCAAAATTTTGTACCTCACTTTGTGTGAGAGCAGCTCAAAAGCCCCAAATATTGTCCTCCTCCGACTTCGTTCTCCATGCGACCACGGCGACATACTTCCGTATTCAGTCAGTCCAAAACGTACTCTGCACCCATGCCTTATTACGCACCACCGACACCATCCAGCGTACGTGACGACAGTTCTTTCGCAGGTAAAACAGCAGGTAACTGATAGCTCGTCCATCACGGTGTAGCAAACGAGGCACCGGCTGCGCCGGCATTGTAACAACCGCGGACGAAAGCTCTTCATCTTCCCCATCTGCCGTCATGTTTGAGCTTTGAGACACTGCGCGCAGATTACGTCAAATTAAGACGAAGCTGCTGCATGCCTGAACCACACACGCTCGAAACCGTGGTCACCAGCTCATGAAGACGGTGACGCGGATAGCGACGCCTCGCTTCGGTTGTCTGCAAACGGTGCCTTCGCTTATGGGCATGACGCACTTGCGATGCTTCGCGTACATCCGGTTCCGAGGTTCATATGAGTGAACCACGTCACGGCCAAGTGTGGCATAATAACGAGAGCTTGATGCCACCGAATAACGTAGCTCGTCCGGATTATCCAATGTGCCGAATTAACAAGGAATTGACGATTAAGCCTTCGCTATACCAGTCATCGCTATACCAGACACTGCGGAATCGGTGCGTCGATAAAGCATAAATAAACATCCTGGAACAAATCAACAGGGGATCAACGGCTACCATAGTACTTCATAAAGAAAGAACAGAATACCAATCAAGAAGGGCGTAAGACAGGGGGATACAATCTCCCCAATGCTATTTACCGCGTGGTTACAGGAGGTTTTCAGAGGCCTAGAATGTGAACAGTTAGGGATAAGATTTTGAAGACTACCTGAGTAACCTGCGCTTCGCCGATAACATTGCATTGCTGAGTAACTCAGGGGACGAAGTGCAACTCATGAATACGTAGTTAGACAAGGAGAGCAGAAAAGTTGGTCTTAAAATTAATCTGCAGAAAACGAAAGTAATGTATAACAACATCGGAAGAGGGCAGCGCTTCGAGATAGGTAATAGTGCACTTCAAGTTGTAAAACACTATGTCTACTTAGGGCAGGTAATAACCGTAGAGCCTAACGATGAGATGGAAGTAACTAGAAGAATAAGAATTGGGTGGAGCACATTCGGCAAGCACTCTCAAATTATGACAGAAAGATTGCCACTATCCCTTAAGAGGAAGGTATATAACAGCTGTATCTTGCCGGTACTTAGCTACGGAGCAGAAACCTGGAGACTTACAAAGAGGGTTCAGCTTAAATTGAGGACGATGCAGCGAGCAATGGAAAGAAAAATGATAGGTGTAACCTTAAGAGACAAGAAGAGAGCAGAGTAGATTAGGGAACAAACGGGGGCTAAGGATATCATAGTTGAAATCAAGGAGAGGAAATGGACATGGGCCGGGCATGTAGCGCGTAGACAGGATAACCGGTAGTCATTAAGGGTAACTAACTAGATTCCCAGAGAAGGGAAGTGGGTCAGGGGGAGACAGAAGGTTAGGTGGGCAGATGAGATTAAGAAGTTTGCGGATATAAATTGGCAGCAGCAAGCACAGGACCAAGTTAACTGGTGGAACATGGGAGAGGCCTTTGTCCTGCAGTGGACGTAGTCACGCTGATGATGATGATAATGATAATGATGATGATGATTTACCATTTATTATCAAAGCTATACTGCTCCGTGCTTCAGTTTCATATGAGGGGGCCACGTGCACGATCTCTGTGCGTTAACACAGTTGACTGAGAACCTATGGCAAGCACTTGTAGCTTATATATAGTACTCGAGTTGTGTACTTCTCTGCTGTTGTCTATTTGAGCACCTTTGAATAGTTACTATGTAACACCAACATAAGGTGAAGCTCAGAATTATTCTTGTACCTTGTTCCAAGGTCGAGGAAGGTGCGAGTGCAGGCGCTGGAATTCGTGGAGAGCCTGGAATCCAAGGTGAAGATGAAGAGGACGATCGATCTTCGCAAAGTTGGACGTAACGAAGTCAGGCTCGGCTAGTGACTCCTGGAACGATTTCTGCAAAGAAGTCACAAAAAAGAATGCGGCGTACTCGTGCTTCCTGTGAAGAAGTCGCCGAACCAGAAAGAAAGAAGACATCAAGCAGGGGAATAGCGGCATCCACTGTGTAGCTGTCCCATATAATTTCTATAAAATAAATTAGTAATACACTCACAAACTTGATGTCCTTCGGTATTTTGACTTGTGTTGCGACGCCGCCTTGAGTGTACTCGCCGAACTGCGTCGTGTCGCCGATAGAGAATGTATGAGGTCCTTGATGGGTGTGCGAAAAAAAACAGATGGGATAGAAAAATCCACTGCTAACTAAGGCATAAGCTTGCAAATGCTTATACGCTAGCATGATGACAGCTTAAATTGTGCTTTCACTCGTTGGACAAGTGGGGTGTAACATAGGCGCAAAAGGCAGCGTTTCTCCAGTGACCCATCCGCTTGGTTCATGTAAAACGTCGTGGTTCGATTACAGGGCTTGTTTGACGCCTTGCTAATCCTCATCCTTTGGTATAGGTCGAGTTAATCGCACTTCACTAGCGGAGGAGTGAACCCCACAAGAGACAGTCTGCCATTAAGTGACGTCAGAAGTGTCACCACTCACCGAGCACCTTGACCTTCATCGGTGGGCAGTTGTTGATTTCGGACATGCCCCTCACTTCGGAAAAGCTGACGTAGTCACCATCCTCGAACCCGTGCCTCGTCAAACAGGCCACTACGCCATCCCTGTCCTAGGCGGGAAAGTAGAGTGAAAAAGCACATGGCGTTTGATGAGTGAGTTGGTGATATTCCGTGAACATGAGAAATAGTGCTAATAATAACTTATCTTTAGCACGCACAGACACACGGACAAGGAGAGTGAATGACGCCAGCGGTACCATGAACTGAACGCTTTATTCAGATAAGGCGCTGGTGTCTTTCCCTCCTTTTGTCCGCGTGTCAGCGTGTGCTAAAAATAAGCCATTATGCATTCATACCAAATTGCAGTATTACTAACAGGGTCCACCTGATAAGCTGTCCTTACGTAAAGCAGCCCCGCGACAATTCCATAAGTGATCATGAAGGGAGCAACGTATTGCAGTTTATTGCTACACGAATCGACTGCAGCTAAAGTTTTGATATTCTGTCTCGCACGAGCGAAGTCGCAAGAAGTCGTTACGCGCTCTAAGAGCTGTCCCCTTCATTTCACCCCGACGAGCGTGCACGCAGGGGAGGACGAAGCTCTTTAAGCGCCTTCTGTATGCAGTAGCCACCTCTCGTTTTAGTCCTTGGAATGCCCACTAGATGGTGGTACTTGTCTTTCATGAGTGTATGATGAAAAGATGCAAAATAAAACTGCTTGGAGTATTCACTAGAAGGGACCGACGGACGGACGGATGGACGGACCAGCGGACTCGGCCAGTGGATGATTCATGGTTTGTCGATAAAACTCTTTGAAGCTTCGCCCCACTCATCATAATTCACCCCTTGAGCATGCCGTGATTTTTTTCTTTGAACGTCGTTCGGACCCCGAGGGAAACGTCAACGTCAATAAAACTGCTTCGCATGCGCGTCTGTTTCGACTTTTCCGTGAATATTGAACCGGACCCAAAACCCTTTGTTCCTTCGTCTATATATATATATATATATATATATATATATATATATAAGGGAAAGAAGTATATACCTAAGGGCTCGTTTTTCCGTGTTTTTAACACAATAATAATGAGATATAACAGACAGTAATGCCAAGGAATGTACAGGGGAAGTTATTAACATTAATGGAATGTAAATAAGAAGAAAAAAGTGGATGAAAAAATTGCCAACTGTAAGCAGGAATCGAACCTACGACCTTCGAATATTAATTGTCCCTCTTATACAACCTAAACACACCAAGTCTGCCAGTACGAGACCCTCGTTCAATGAAATAAGGGAAAGAAGTGTATACCTAAGGGCTCGTTTTTCCGTGTTTTTAACACAATAATAAAGAGATATAACAGACAGTAATGCCAAGGAATACAGTGGAAGGTATTTACATTCCATTAATGTTAATAACTTCCCCTGTACATTCCTTGGCATTACTGTCTGTTATATCTCATTATTATTGTGTTAAAAACACGGAAAAACGAGCCCTTAGGTATACACTTCTTTCCCTTATTTCATTGAACGAGGGTCTCGTACTGGCAGACTTGGTGTGTTTAGGTTGTATAAGAGGGACAATTAATATTCGAAGGTCGTAGGTTCGATTCCTGCTTACAGTTGGTAATTTTTTCATCCACTTTTCTTTCTTCTTATTTACATTCCATTAATGTTAATAACTTCCCCTGTACATTCCTTGGCATTACTGTCTGTTATATCTCATTATTATTGTGTTAAAAACACGGAAAAACGAGCCCTTAGGTATACACTTCTTTCCCTTATTTCATTGAACGAGGGTCTCGTACTGGCAGACTTGGTGTGTTTAGGTTGTATAAGATCATTATTATTGTGTTAAAAACACGGAAAAACGAGCCCTTAGGTATACACTTCTTTCCCTTATTTCATTGAACGAGGGTCTCGTACTGGCAGACTTGGTGTGTTTAGGTTGTATAAGAGGGACAATTAATATTCGAAGGTCGTAGGTTCGATTTCCTGCTTACAGTTGGTAATTTTTTTCATCCACTTTCTTTCTTCTTATTTACATTCCATTAATGTTAATAACTTCCCCTGTACATTCCTTGGCATTACTGTCTGTTATATCTCATTATTATTGTGTTAAAAACACGGAAAAACGAGCCCTTAGGTATACACTTCTTTCCCTTATTTCATTGAACGAGGGTCTCGTACTGGCAGACTTGGTGTGTTTAGGTTGTATAAGAGGGACAACTAATATTCGAAGGTCGTAGGTTCGATTCCTGCTTACAGTTGGTAATTTTTTCATCCACTTTTCTTTCTTCTTATTTACATTCCATTAATGTTAATAACTTCCCCTGTACATTCCTTGGCATTACTGTCTGTTATATCTCATATATATATATATATATATATATATATATATATATATATATATATATATATATATATGTGTGTGTGTGTAATTAGAAGTTCCGACATTAATGTCAGCCAATAGCTGTGTCTTTCGGTACGCGACGTAGTTGACTTGAGTGTATGACATCATTTGTCTCGAGAAGAACAAGATATGTCTGACTGACTTTAATGATAAATTCCTTTACGCATTCTGTGCTAAAATATTTCGCTCACGCTCTCAAAGGAGCCTCGTGTACCTGTCAATATTTTCCGACCACGCTGACAAAGCGTTGCAGGGAACCCTTAAAGCTTTAGGGTCGAAGCTCTTAAAGCTGTGGGTTTGTTCATGCATGTCTCTTTGTGACCAGTTCGTAACCACCTAGTTGTATGACTCACTCAGCTGTGCTCTTTCCTGTCCCGTTTTTTTTTGTCTCTTTCTGTAGTTGTCCAGCTGTTACTAGAACCCAATCATGATGAACCACATCGCCCAAATTAAGCTCCTGTCACTCTGAAGGTGGCGCTAGTGGGAGTGCCAAAACAGACACACAGACAGACAGACGCGTGGACGGACGGACGTATGGACGGACACACCACAGGATGAATGGAAAAGCATAGGCGGACGGAGGGACAGACAGACGGACGGGTGGACGGAAGAACGGACGGACGCCCGGATGGACAAACAGAAGCACGGACGGACAGACAGACGGATGGACAGACGGACGGATGAATGGAAGTGTGGACAGACAGACAAACGGACGGACAGAAGCACGGATGGATGGACGGAAGCATGGACGGACAGACAAACAGATGGACAGAAGCACGGACGGATGGACGGACTCACGCATAGACGGTGTTACGAGGCGCGACGCCTACACGTTCCCGGAGGCGCCACTGCTCCGAAACTCGCCGCCAAGGTCACCAGCCATTTGGTAACGTGTGTTTCTCAGCTCGCGACTGCTTCTGCGCAGAGCTGATAGACGAGCGGAGAAGACGACGGTGAGTTAAGGTGAGGTGTAGGTACGGCATAGAAATAGAGGCGTTACAAATTCGGCACTGGAACCGACAGCTTAGAAACTCGAAGAGCCCAGATGTCTTCTCTCTGACGCATACGTCGGCTGCTCTCTGAAGCATAGGTCAGCTGCTGGCAACGTGCCGCTTGGCTTTTTTTATAGGCAGCGGGTGGACCTTTACGTCACCAACATCCAATCAGAAGCGCCGCTGGCCGTGATGTCAGATTCCTACAGTCAGGAACCGCCACTGGGTTGCGTCATGATCCTAAATTCCATAGCCGCATCTTTGGGTCGCACCCAAGGACGAGTGATGTTGCTACGCATTGCGTAAGACTCGCCAGTCTGGATGGCGGCGCTTACATGAGGATTTACGTTCCGGGCGCAGGCGCTGGAAGAGCCAGGCCCCGTTTCGACAACGGCACCGTTTGCTGCGCGGGATCGCCTTTTAACATTTCACGACATCTGTAGTCACTACCGCCTTGGTCGTTTATCCTTACCGCCGCTAACGTCGAAATCCATACGAAGGCGCGAAGTACTGTGGCGACAGCTGCAGACTCACACCTTTCCTTCTCCTTACATTCTTCACCTCATGTACCCTTCTCTTTACCCGTCCTCCTCCTGTAAATATTGCTCCGCACAGAAAGCAAATCTTAATCATATCATGTGGGGGTGCCCTAAGCACCCCCCTCCACCGTCCCTTCGAAAACTAATTAGTAATGAGGAGCAGTGGGAGGCTGCCATGCGCAGCTTGAAACCCGACGTCCAGGAGGCCATCCTGGGTTGGGCAGAGAGGGTTGCGGAGGACTATCGAGCGTAGCAATCTCTCCTCATCTCTCTTCCATTGCACCTTTCCTTTACAAAGGAAAAATAAAGTTTATACCTACCTACCTACCTACATGAAGTCGATGAGGTGATGACGTCAGGCGGGCTCGCTCGCTGGCCTTGACACAGATTACCTTTGCAGAGGCAATGACGTTCGGTGTGGACTCCCAGGCGTAACAAATGACAGCTGGACGTTTGCCGAATGCATGGTTGCACAAGCATACTATGTATTAGGATAATGAAGAATATGTGGCTTACCGATTTCACAGGTACTTTGCTGCTGCCTCACAAAGAATATGCCGGGGCTTGAAATATTTCAGTCACATGGTTTCCCTAGTTGTCACCTTCTCACTTACCCTCCGGGAGCGCGGCATATTCCAGTGGCAGGTTGAGTGGCCATGCTATCAGTGCTCTGCCCCCACTGCTCAGTGCCCTGCAACTCTACTCCTGTTCTCTCAATGGAATTCGCCATGAGTTTCTATAAGTGAGACGTTCGTGGTGTGTAAAGTAAGAATGTTATGACGTTTTCGGTTGGACACTCTGGTCATCTGGCTCAGTGTCACCATATGCAGAGGCACCTCGCAATCGCAGTTCGAGAGGCAGCGTACCATCCGAATACATCGGCGATCTCAAAGCGCTTATGGCAGCACGCCTGTAGCGACACCGTGCAGCCAGCGCGGGAAGCTGCCTGGTAATCACACGGTGGGGCTAGACTGCCCCTACGCGCTCCCTCGCACGCAGGTGTAGCCGTGGGAAACATTGCTGCACCGCGTCAACAAATAGTGCCGATCAGTTGAGTGGACATCTCTGACACGTCTGGCCTTTGGTGTAGTCTTTCTCTCTCTCTCTCTGGCATGTATGGATGTAGCGAAAGCCTACTAAGCTCAGCACATAAGTCTGGTGATCAACCTCGTCTGAGCTTCTATATTCAAGGCAAATCATGAGATTGTCTGCGAGCTACTGTAACGACAGCATTTACGTATTTTCCGCCTTCGCTAGCCACCTAGTTATCGACATGGTACATTTATGGCTTCGTAGATGTGAATTCGCCCCACACGCGCGCAAAACCGCCATTAAGAACGCACATACACGAAGTATCAAGCGCCCGGTGATACCCCCTTCCTAAATGCACATTCGCGCTCCTCAACTCGTTCACCTGCCGGCAGCCACGCGATTGGCTGGCTTGTGTCACATGATCCGTCCTTTCGGTCAGACTGAACCACGCTCTCACTTCGAAATCAGAGCGGTCGGGAGCACTCTCATTCACAGGCTGACGCTCTGAAAGAACCAACCGAAGGTAGTCTGAGTGCTCGAATTCTACCAACCGAAGGCGCAGCCACTTCTCAGAGCACTCGAAAACACCCAACAGAATAAGCCACAAGTGTGCGAAAACTCTCTTTACGTGCCTAATACTCCAATGGTATAGTGTACTCAATAATATATGTTTATAGTGCACTATGCTTCACGATTACAACAAAGCACTCAAATTACACAGATATGTCGAGACACCTTGGCCAGAACAGCTCAAAGCCCCCCCCCCCCCTCCCCGATAAAAAAGAATAAAGCGGCTAAGCAGCTGCTCGATGAGTGCTTCCATGAGAACACTTCTCACAATGCATGAAATCTGCTCGAATGTTTTTACGCACATTAGTTATAGAGGTGATTAGAACTGATAGCGGCTCCTCTCCGTTCGGGTCGACTACTCGGAAGTTCTCCCCGAAGTCGCAAAATATCTGCCTGCAGGGCAAAAGTACGAGATAATTAGGATGAATGCCGCGTTACATGCTACACGTGTTTTAGCGTTCCAGATTCCTCCACCGCTACATAGCTGTCTTTTAAGATAAGGATGTGGTGCTCTCGCATACCATATTAACTATTATACGACGAGCAGATAGTCCGCACTAACTGAAGCTCACAAAGTATGGCTAAGTAATTGAAAATGTTGGCTAGCGCAAATAAATGGTGGTTATGTTCATTAAAGGTGAATAATATTCGACTGAATACAAAGAATTGGCTAGCACTGATCTATGCCAACTGGCCATTAATATATCACTTCGATTGTTTTCAATATTATCATTGAGGCTCTCGCTTTTACATAGGGAATTCGACTGACTTGATTCTGCAAGTACCTTCAAGCTGCATTTGAGAAACGACACCGCGCTATGGTAAACACGAAAACAGTTCTCGGCTGCAGGACTGACCCGGCAAGACCCCGTGTATCGGCCACAACAAGTGAAATGTTGTTCTTGCGTGTGATAGCGGCGACGTCCTCTTGCTGTTCCAAGGATGCTTCCGTCAATACCACCACCTGGGAAGGTACAATAGCTTTGTTAGAATGCTGAACAGAACATAGACACAACACGAACATGAACACAACAGAACATAAACATAACACGTCGCCAATGGGTAACATAAATGTGTACAAGCAGAGTTGGTCAGACGCTGACACTGAATACGCAAATTTTTTACTATGATATGTCACGTAGAGCCCAAGTTAGGTGAAATCACAACACAAATGGACTAATTTATCCTCTTTAGTTTTGTAAAGAACCGATTCTAAGCTACATTAGGTATCCCCCAAGCGTTAGTCCAAAACAGTCACTCACATTGAACTGTTTCAGGAACTCTTCGTTCAGGGGCTCCGTGTGGGCCTCCACACGCACGTACTGGTTCAGTCGCGCCAGTGATGCCTCGGAAGCCGAGGCTCTGTTCTCGCCCAGCTATTTCTCGCTGAGGTAGTACTGCAAAGTGTACAAGACATTACAGTTGAAACAGTGTAGATACTACACGTAGCAGTGCAATGTACCTTATGTACCTAAAAACGCGTTAAATGAAATAAGCTTTGTCTGCCGCCAGACGAGCCTTCGAAGACATTACCTAAACTATGACTGAAAAACACTTGCAGGCGCTTTTGGCTTCACCTCCAAGAGTAGAATGCGACAGCTTAATCGCATCACCTTTTCAATCACAAGATTAGCTTCGATTCTCGGTTTCTCGCAGAAAGGAAGGTCTGTGCGCTCGTGAAAACAGGTTCTTTAAAACTATCATCGAATGCATATATTTCCAGTTAACTGGCGAGGTGCCTGCTAATGCATGATTCCTTCTATCGAGGGTTGGCGAGGTACCCGCTACGCGTCCGTACGCCCACACTCGTTCCTTCACAGCCGCACACGTTGCTCATGCTATTATTTTTGGCGATAGTTATTTTGCCTGTGTGATTTGTAATTGGTGGAACATTAAATGAAGTACTCTCTGCTGGAGACGAAAATGTTTAAGACCCGTGTGCCTAACTGAACTCACTGTTGAAGAACTTCAGGTGGCCCAAATTTCCGGAGCCCTCCACTACGGCATCACTCATAATCATATATATGTTTTGGGACGTAAAACCCCGATAGCTATTACTTCATAACATCCACCTATAATTTCTTTTTCTCGAAGCAATATTGAGCATGGGCAGCTCTGTTGTAGAACACCCGTTTGCCACTCAGAAGTCCAAGGCTCAATTACCACTGAAACCATAGATTTTTATTAATTCTTTATTTCCATTTATCTTGTGTTTTCGCTCACGGATGACGCATGTTGTTCGCTCAAAACCGACGACACTGACACGAACACCAGAATTTCCTTGAAGAGAGCTCTTCAACGCTATCGCGTTAATAACTTCACGCACTACACATATCGAGCGTTATGCCGAACACACCTACGTCACATTATTGGAAAACATATAAAATAACGAAGCGCAGAAAAGCATCACGCGAAAGGTTACTTAACATGACCTCTTTCCAGCGGTGTAGTACAGGTCGACTGGCTCGTATACGATGGCGACGAAGTTGAACATCGTATACATCCGGGAGCTGCAACTGCGCGGCCGGGCCTTGGCGATGAACGCTGCTCGGCAGCAAACGCGAACGCGGCGGTCTATTTGCTTGTTCGCGTGCATATTGTGCTTGACGATGATGATAACAAAGTGCGATTCATTCATCATATGAATATATGCGTTACATAACGAAACGAAGAATTGGGCTTTGGACACTATATACCACAGTATCCAAAGCCGAAATCTTTTGAGATTAACATTATATGAGCACCCGAAATCTTTTGAGATTATTAGCCGACAGTAACATCGGGCAAGATGGCGCATAGCTTAACGCAATTAATGGAGTGTAACTGAAAACGAGGAAGAAAAACGAAGGAAATACATAGAAGCTATCATCATTATCATCGGGACAGACTTTCTACTAGTTTACTTTTCGGCCATCACTCGCGTATACATATTTTTCGAAATTCGCGCACAGTGCTACCAAAATGAACTATGGTATCTAAAGAAGAGCGTTCATTTTGAACGGAGAGACCGAAAGAACAGCGATGCATCCACCCCACTTCTGTATGAGACACGCTTAAAACACCTTTGCGTCCTAACGTTCCCCTGCTTCTTTCTTTCACACGCGTCTCTCTAAGCAGTGGTGCGCAGCCACAGCATTCTTAATCGACGATACATGTTACTTTAGGTGATTACTAACGCTGCAGCCAGTTTTGCCTATGAACAATTTGTCAACGCTCAACGGAACTTCGTAAAGAACGTTCACCACGCAAAGAAGAATTGGCTTTGCATGTTTATTTTTGCGCGAAATTTCAGCTTCTTGCGTGAAAAGGCAGGCACAAAGCATCCACAGCTTGTTGGACACCGAGAAAGACTGGCGCCCGGTCCTGCGTTGTTTCATTTTTATTGGTCGTTTTAAGCTGCGCCGGAAATTTATCGTTAAGCATGCGCATTTTATATGTCAATATCAGTACGCCCTGCCACACTCTTTACAACCTTTCCCGCTCACGCATAGCGCAGACCATAGGCCGTCGACCAACTGAAACCACACAAGCTTGCGTCAATCGGTTGGTTGCCAGTTCCTCAGTAATCTGGCACAACCTACCCCACTGAATTGGTTTTCTCCCTTTTCGTCACAATTTCGTTCATTGCCCAGAGAAATCCTATACAACAGTCTTCTGTATTCAATGAACAGGAACGTGGACCCCAGTGATCTTCGTATAAATTACGGACCGACCATATCTAGTCTGAATTTACACACCCTCAATCAGGGGAGCCCCACCGCGATGGTCTAGTGGCTATGGTACTCGGCTGCTGACCCGCAGGTCACGGGTTCGAATTCCGGCTGCGGTGGCTGCATTTTCGATGGAGGCGAACGTGCTGTAGGCCTGTGTGCTCAGATTTGCGTGCACGTTGGAGAACCCCAGGTGGTAGAAATCACCAGAGCCCTCCACTACGGCGTCTCTCATATTCATATGGTGGTTTTGGGACGTTAAACCCCACATATCAATAAATAAATAAATAAATAAATAAATAAATAAATCAGGAGAAACCAAAAAATTATATCATCATTACTGACCACGAGTTATGCCGTTTGTTCACCGGCGTGTTTCTCTCCATCCTCTATCACTCACAGGATCTCGCGAGGCGTTCTTCGCGCAAGCTTTGATATGCTAAGAAACACCTCATGCCACCCAATGATAGCTGCCAGCCCCTAAGGGTGAAATAATGCGTACATCATGCAAATTGTGCGAGCAGGCTTGCAGAATGTACAGCCCGCGGCTCCGTCTATTATATGTTGTGGTGGTGCTGCAATAAAGGAAGGCATGCGGCACATCTTTTGCTTGGAGGCACAGGCCAATTGGATTATATTTCAGCTAGATGTAACGCGGTTCGTATCGTGCTCTGCCAGTTCTTCTCAAGCTTCGAAGATCAAAATTTCATTAGGAATACCCCGACATGGTTACATGAACACCTACTTTTCTTCGTTGCGTGATTGTGTGTTCGTGCCTGAACCACTGCTTTTCTGCTTTTCATGATTACATATGCCACCAGATAAGTTATTAAAGTAGGTTTCCTCAGTAAAAGCTATCCACTTGAACAGGCCCAATGGTGCTCCATTCTAAGTTTTTGTTCGTGGACACCACACAAAATTATGTAATGCTAATTGTGTAATGTTAAGTTTATGTGACATAGAGCCGAGCCGATATCCCCACCGCGGCGGTCAAGTGGTTAAGGCACTCGGCTGTTGACGCGCAAGTCACGGGATGGAATCTCGGCTGTGGCGCCTGCATTTTCAATGAAGGAGGAAAGGCTGTAGGCCCGTGTGCTCAAATTTGGGTGCACGTTAAAAAACCCCAGGCAGTCATAATTTCCGGAGCCCTGCCTTTAGGGCGTCTCTAATCATCATATGGCGGTTTTGGGACGTTAAACCCCACATATCAATCAATCAATCAATCAATCAAATCGAGCCAGAGTCGAAGCCACACTCTCCATGGCAATGAAGTACTGGACCAATCCAGCGCCTGAAACTTATTTGGAAAAAGACCCAGAACAGGTATCCTGACGGTCTATATGTATAGTAGTCACGTTTACAGACGTAATATTGCGTCGCAGAGGCGTAGAATCGAACCAGGCATTAAGCCGCGTGAACTGCATTATCACGACTTGGTTCAAAGATTTTTATCCATAACAAAAGGTGGTCGGAATTTCCAAAGCCCTCCACTACGGCGTTTCTCGTAATCATATGGTGGTTTTGGGGCGTTAAACCCCACATATCAATCAATAATTGCTCATAACGAAGCACTTTGCAACGTTTCATCATAATCATTATTCAAATCTTCAGCACAGTGTTTCAAGTAACCGCAGTGGATACTTCGTAAAGATTAGTTATGATGCACCGGGCCGGCTTTGTCCTTGAATAGTTATAGACTAAGGATTGCGGGACACTAATATTTTACTGAGCATAAAATAGAGAGATGAAATGAGTACTTACAGGGCACCTTGACCTTCCCCTTTGTATTCAACCAGAACAGCACGACATATTGTATGCTGATAGATCAGTGCTACTCATCAATCATGCAGATAGTGCCGCAAAAGCAGCGTTCGCGTGTTATTCGTCATGACCCACCTTCGTTTCAAGGCTTTCCACTCATTTGAAAGCAATATCTTTCACCTTTGTACCGAGCATGCAGAGTGCATAGATACCATAATGCAGTTACAGGCACAACATACGACGCAGTTAAGAAAGTTAGTAAAAGAAGATAAAGAAAGAAGAACAAAGCATTTCACAAAGTTGCGGTCAATCTTAGGACGTTGTGCCCACAACATATTATATATTGAACTGCATGCCTCGAGTCCATTAACCGTATTCCGACCGTAAATCGAGCCACTTCCTGCGTTCACCTGCCAACCCACGCATACAGAGAAACACAAGAGGAATAGTGAGTAGGATCAATATTTTTATTTGTTACTAGCCACGAGAACAGAAATCAATGTGACACATAGGCTGATCAGATGGCGAAGCTAAACAGAAACCAATCATTCAATATATTCTCCTTTGAACAGGTCGAATAGCTTGCCGTCGTGATAAGGGCGTTTGACCTTTCAGAAAATTAGAAAACGCGCGCAATCTCCCCCTTAAGAGTGCTTTCAAAGGCAGCTGAGATTGTGAAGGAACATTCTGTGCGGAGACAATAACATTCTTTTCATATGGGATTTTATAGCGGTCCGCTTACTGGGTCGTTTTCGCCCCGCCACGGTGGTCTAGCGGCTTAAGTACTCGGCTGCTGACCCGCAGGTCATTGCATTGAATCCCGGCTGCGGCGTCTGCATTTTCCATGGAGGCGAAAATGCTGTAGGCCCGTGTGCTCAGATTTGGGTGAAAGTTGAAGAACCCCAAGGGGTCGAAATTTCCGGAGCCCTCCTCTACGACGTCTCTCCATATTGTGGTTTTGGGACGTTAAATTCCACACATCAATCAATTACTGGATCCTTTTCTACGCTTTAGCGTTGTAATTTCGGCCTCGGTTTCCGTCAAGGCGTCAGCTTGTACAAAGATAATTGTGGTTATGCTTTTCTTGCATCACCAGAAAGACAAGGTGGGTTCGGCGTTATCCTTTACTTTTGCGTGCTTTCTAAAGCAGCTCTTTAGAAGTGGATGGCTATTTGCGGCCATTGCAACCCAACATAAGACGCCAAGAAAGCAGAAAGTCTTGGTGACCAACTCTACCGCTGAAACCAAATGGTACGCGTGCCTTCACACATACACAAGCTAACGTGAATGAATGTTTAAATTTATTTCGATGTAGCCTTGTAGGTCAATATCATTTTAACGAAAACATTTGTAATATAGCGATAGCCTGTGCTTCCCTTAGATTAAAAGCCGAAGCATTAAAAATGTCAGTTGCAGTGGTTTATTTGTTGTTGCAGCCGAATTAGCATGCACATTTTCTCGGTGGAGTCCCCTTGAACGTTCAATCCGAAGTACTGCCAAAATACTCAACAACTTAACATCATTTCGCAATAACTTGCCTCTGCTTTGGGTCGAGGTGATGTACATGAGTGCTGTAGAAACACTTTTACAAAATATGGCCTAAGTATCTGTCAGCGCTGATGGCGCAAATACGGTGTGGCTAATAGCAACAAACAAGCAGAAAGAATTGCTACAGTGTGCTGATTGCGACTGAAGCGCAGTCATGTGGTATTTCGTTCACGTGGGTTTCTAATGTAGAATGGAGTGTGAAACATCTAATTTATTGTGTAGATGTCTAAACATTATTTCGATTTCGTACATCTTCTTGACTTGCCGGCTGAATTGGAAGCGCCCCATTGATTGGATTGAATGCATACGCCAGGCGAAATAGAACAGGTACGCATGTGCATTCGTTTATACTTTAACTCGATAGTGTTAAAGAGCTCGTTTCGCACAGAGAGAGAGAGGTAAGTTTATTTACAGAAAGGCAGAGAGGTCGGCCTGAGCGATAGCTTGCTCTAGCCTGCTACTCTACACTGGGGGAAGGGAAAGGGAAAAAGAAAGATTATTGGATGACGATGGTGAGATAGAAAGGTGAGTTTGTAGTGTTCTTTCTAGCTGAGACACATTTTATAGCCGCGCATATAGTCTAGTTGTTTCCAAAAAGGTTATAACTGCTCTTGTGACCGCAGTTGCATGGTTGGTGTCTGGCCAAGGGCCCAACACGGTCTCATCAGTTCATGACCTACTGCGATATAGTTCAGTAGAAGAAATCAGTGTTTGTCGTTCACGTGCGTATGCTGGGCAGTCACAAAATAGGTGCTCGAGTGTTGCTGGCACATCACAGTGTTCACAATCAGGACCGGTGTCACTGCGACCGATGATATGTGCGTAACGTCTGGTGTACGCCACACCAAGACGAATGCGTTTCGCACAGATACTGCTGTTGGGGTATGTGGTTGTGAACTAAAGATCGGTGTTGTCCGTGACCGAGAAACTGAGAAAGATGCAGATAATATAAAAAAACAATAATATTTCGTTTGAGTTAGAATCGAATGAAGGCCTTTCACGTGGAAAGTAAGTGTTCTAGCCTAGAATAACGCCACTGTTTAAGACAGCTTCCAAAAAAATTATTATCTTGTATTGTGTATATTGCGTGACACAAGCGTAGAATCATACCAGGCGTAAAAACATGCGAGTTGCGCTAGAAGTGGGTGGTTTAAATGTCCAACACTCACAATGTACACAGGCATAATTAATGATCGTTATCTGCAACAGCATCAACCTGTGTAGCAGAGCTGGTAAAGGCGTTGACGTACGTAATAGGTACTTTGTATGTTGGCAAAAGTCAGAATTATGTCATAGTGGGCACTTCACAACTGTACTTGCCGTACGCATTTTAGGATGGTATAAAACAGCCACTTTACACGCACACGGATATTCTTTTGCTTGAGGCAAGATTTAGCGCCTTACTGTTTAGTGGGATAGCACTTACGTGGTTTATTTGCCCCAGCTGGGACTGTGGCGCCGCCTAGTGGAAGGTAAATAAGTTAAATAACAGTGCAAAAGAAGAGGAAACGAGCATGTTTGCGTGTGCCAGCCCGCGAAGCAATGTTACGACTTTTTAGTAATAATACAAGTAAATAAATATGAACCGCACACCAAACGCTAAAAAAAATGCTGCCGATTTGTTTAGATCGATCTCTTAAATAGGCCTAGGGACGTTAAAAATGGGAAGCTATCTCAAAAACTTCGCTAACTTATCCATATATCTCGGTCAACGAAACAAATTGAAGGCAAGCGAAGTCACTTTGAACAGCCGCTTGCTGCGAACGAAGTGAATCTTTCAGCAACTACACCGAAATCACTTCGAAGGGGGCGTACGCAACCACCGCCATGTTTCGCGTACACTACGTACGCCACGCTAACACGGCAACAATAAATCTGAAAAATAGCATGCGTACGGTAACCGTTACGGGTCATAATGTACTCGAATATGGTGTACGCGTCATCATCCAGCATCTCAGTAGGAATAAAAAGAAATAAATAGAATTCGATGAAATTATTCGCTACAGAATCTTCAACGCAAAATTCAACACCTTCAACGCAAAAATTTTGTTCTGTCTGTCGGTACACTTGTCTGTTTATCTACTCTTAACGACACCGGGTACTTGAAACGGCCGACCCCATCCGCGGCGCCCACCAATGTTGCTCAAGGTTTAGCGTTCGTACTTGTGCAATTGTCAATTAAAAAGCAAATATTGCGCATGTCTGGGACACCATAGCAACGCGTATATATTCTGCATGTGCGTCTTTTAATAGAAAAGGCATAGATAAGTAATTTTAAGCACCGTGGCGCTTATCACGCTGCGCTGACCATGCAACGCTTGCACGAAGAGGCGAATGTTTCCAACGCTTTGCTAAGACGAAACGGTGGTGGCAACTACCCATCGCTTTGCGTTCTACACCTTATCACCTCTGAGACGGGTGCGCACAACCGTGTCAGAGCTACGCGCTTCGTTTTCCAAGAAAACTGCCAGATGACACTCATGTCTCACGTGTTACGTGACTTGATGCGCTCGTTTGCTTCCACTTTAACGCAGCGCCTCCAGATTTTCACCGATTTTCTTGCGCAGAACATCAAATAAATGTTTTGTTCATTCTATCTACACGCAAGACTATCATCTTTCGACGACATTTGCAGATTAAGATGCCGGCACGGGGCCATTTTTTTTCCAAGGACTGATAATATAATTTGCGAAGTCGGCAGGCCAGCAGCAAAGATAATTGCCTTCTAAATTTTGCCTCCGCGTTTCTGGAATATAGAGCGATTCTTTAATATGTCCTGTTCAATATTTTTTTCTTATTCTGTAAGCACACTGCCTACCAGTTTCTCTGCAAGGAATGTGTGTAGTGGTGTATGCAGGCATCGAACGTTGCGCGAGGCACAAGAGTACGTTTAGAGCAGGTGTTTTAGATGCGGAGCATCTAATACTCGAGGCTTGTAGTGCGGCGCCGTCCGCAAGTTTCCTCCTCCTCCTTCCACCATCTGTGCATCCCTTCCTCCTCTACACACCGCGCGCGCTTCACTCCTCCACCATCTGTGAACCCTTCCTCCTCTATATACCGCGTGCTCTTCTCCTCTTCACGAACATTCGCTAGGTGTATAATGTAGCGCGCATGCGCCGTCACGCTTCGAGAACATCGGCAGCTGACGCGCGCGCATGCGCCGTCGCGCTTCGAAAACATCGGCAGCTGACGCGCGCGCATGCGCCGTTGCGCTTCTCCCCCTTCTCGAACATTCGACAGCTGACGCGCGCATGCACCGTCACCCACCATCTGTGCCAAGCGCGCTTCTCCCCTTCGAGAACATTCTACAATTCTCCTGATTCTCCAGTGGACGCGCTTGCGCCGTCGCGCTTCGAGAACATTCAACAGCTGACAGTGCATGCGCCGTCGCGCTGTATATATACTCAAGGTCGGCGCTCGCTCGCTCAGTTGCCGCTCGTCGGTTGGTTTGTACGGCGCGTCGACGTCCAAGGTCGCGGTGAAATGAATGCCAACGAATCCACAAACACAATGATCGACGTCCCTTCGACCAGCGCCACCCTTTCGCATACGTGTGTACGTGTTCACTCATTTAACACCCCCTCCTACAACCACGTTAACCAATTTAGCCATCGACCCAAGTAAGTCGCAATTTAACACCCCATTTCACAACCACGTTAACCAATTTAGCCATCGACCCAAGTAAGTCGCACTTTAACACACCGTTAACCAATTATATGCTCCGCATCCTCCTCAGTGTTCCCCCGAGGGAAGCTGCGGGCAATCTTTTTCAGCGGTCCTCAAGCGACAAGTGGAAGAGCAAAATTACAACACAATATTGTAGGCAGATGGTAACCGAAAGCGGAATGGAGGTTGAAAGTACTTAAAATCTAAAACACTTTGTTCTAGCGTGAGTGGGTTTATTACACATGTCATTTCTGGAACAATGCTTCAAGTTTTAAGAAAGGACAGAGAGAAAAAAGCTAGAGGAGCACCTCTTCTGGTGCTCCTTCATTTTTTTTTCTGAGTTTGTCCTGCATGTATCAGGCATCGCACAAAAAATAGCATGTTTTTGCAACGCTGCAACTGAGCACAGTGTGCAAAAAAAAGCTTCATGCAAAAGAAATTGTTCGTAAGTTATCTCTTCACATGCGGTACAGATTCACAAATAATAAGCCGGACAAGAACTGGGTGTTTTGCCCTAATTGCAAATCAAATAATTATGAGAAACCTACTGGGAGATGGCATGGTATGACGCAACGCTGGAAGCGTTTCTCTTTGTCCATCCGGTACGTTGTCATCTGCTTTACCTAATAAGAAAACTTTTCATGTTGAACGGGCAAAAATGAGCAACAACCTAGGCGCGACACGCGCCATTCTCACTTATTTTAATGTTCATGGTAGAACTTGCGTCTTTTCCTTTCCTGAACCTCTCTCTCTCTCTTTCTCTCTTGCATGATGTACGCTTCTACGAACGTGATTTCAATGTCAGAATCCTTACTTATATGCAAATACATGCGGCTTTTTTTCTGATACGTTTCAAGTGATTGTACATGGCAGAGAGAGCCGTATAGTACGAGGTTTTACGTGACAGACCCATATGAGAGAGAGAGCTATGAAGCTGGCTCTCAGTAATCGGTACTGTGGTCTGCATTTTGATATACCGAGTTCTTTAACGTAGAGATATAGTGAAGCCAACGTTTATATTGATGATATTATTTCTTGGGATACCTCAAAGCAAAAAAAAAAAGAGAAATTGGTCCATCTGTCTGTTGGTTTCTGTCCAATGATACAACTAGCCGGCGAAATTTTATCTCCATGCTCAAAGCTTACCTGTCTTAATCTGCTAGCTGCTTGCCTACTTGTGAACATTGTCAATCAAAAACCAAATATTAGCATATTTGAAGCGCAACACCGATACTTAAATGTTAGGCATTTGCACTTTTTATATATAAGATACGTAAATACGTAATTCTCAAGACCGAAGTATTTAATATGCTGCGCTCACAATGCGACGCTATGAACGAAATAACGGATGTTTCCTACACTTCACTAAAAAATTTTAGGCGCTTGAACAGAAACAATCTGGTGCCGCCACCTACCAGTGGCTCTGCGTTCTAAAAACACTTTCGTTTCTTCGCATTATTGACAGATGACACCATATCCCATGCAGCGTCTATCGTCTTTCGACGTCCTTTACAGCAAAGCACGGAGATACGCAGCTAAATTTTTTGTGAATTTGCATATTATAAATACAGCATCGAGTCACACCCACTTACTAGAGTATCGCTGTCCAACACTTTAACCACTAATGCACTTTCATAAATACCTCCACGTGTGAAGCCCTTAGACATGAGTAAAAATCGACACGATAATGGCCACTATATGAAAGCGATGTCAGAGAATACCTCGCGCATTTGAACGCAGCTATTTTCCACAAAAAATTTCCGACTAGAACGCTCTTCCTAAAGCTATTTCGTAAAACGCTAATTTTGAAGCGACACTAGCAAAGTTGTTTTAGTTATCGATGTTATTTGCTTGTCATTCAGTGCATACTAGATGTTTGTTTAGTCATGAAACCCGGTACGATTGCGAGGGGCGTTCTTAAATTGCCATCCTGGTTTGCTTCTGTTTACTAATCGTCTTTTAATTTTCTATGGCTGCTTGGGCCAGAAATATAGCGAAATTAAGAAGAAAAGAAATATACTATACAACCACGTGTAAGAGCAGCGACACAAAAGGGGGAACAAAGAAGAAAAAGGAAAAAAGAAAACTATTCTAACTTTGGTCTCTCCACGAAGAAAGCAGTTCTTTCACATTTGCATGTTCGAGCGATCTGGCCTCCTTCAATGTGTTTGTGAGTTACGCTCGAACTCGGGCAGCAAAGCTATTATTTGGGCCATATACAGCTGCGCAGGCTCATGCACAGTGAGCTACACTAGTTTAGGGTCGACACGACTGATTTTTCGCTGTTTACGTAGAACTGTCGCTGGGATGCGAATCAATAAACCATCGCTGTACAGATTCTGCGTTGTAACCCACTACCACCTCAGATAATTCTTATTTTATACCACTAAAAATAAATTTATTGTTTTCTTCATAAACTGAATAATATGTGTCTCTTTTATTAACCTATGACTTTGAGCCAAAGAGAATGAACATTAATGGCAGGGAGTGACACAGTGATCAAAGCTGTGATAACTATCAGTGGCCATGTCATGTCATAAAGTAAGAAAACAAAGGGCAATGTTAACACGGCATACTAATTAAAAGCGCTTACACACACACACACACACACACACACTCTCTCTCTCTCTCTCTCTCTCTCTCTCTCTCTCTCTCTCTACGACCGCTCGTCTTGTGTACTCTATTCCGTTGAGCTCGTCTCTTTTCGCGCTGTGTCTCCTAAGCTAGACATGTACCAACTCGCACAAATCCGTCTTGCTCTTGAATTGCGATCATCCACCTCAGTTTTATTGCCCTGCATATTTAGCACTAACAAATTGTAACCACATTGGAAGCTGCGTACAGAATGGATATATAGAGAGAAACTACAAACAAAAATGCATTGACTGTAACAAGTGTTTCAATAAATAGACGGAATACTTCGTAGACACTTGTGAACCGGTACTTTATGCTTTTGTAGCGGCGAGAGAAGAGAGACGTGAGATGACGTCGAAGGCGGCCGATGGGGCCGTGCTGATCTCGCCCCTTGATTCCAGGCCTGAAGTGGAGCCACGTCGGCTACCAGCGTCCGCCACGCCAGGCGTGTCAGCTCGTTCTCATCCTCGCGCAGCTCGAGCTCGCATCAGCTGCGCGAGAGGCGCGGTGCAGTGATGAAGAAATGATGGTGATGATGATGGCACTACAGGGCTCCCCCCCTAGCGCTTTGCGTGATTCGAAGGCATATGAAAAAAAAAGAAAAAAATAGTGACAAAAGCTATATACATGAACGACAATTCATAAAGTGTTCATTTGGAAAGTCCAGGTTGTCAACGTTGATGAGCCATCGGTAAGCAGCGGTCTACGGCGGGGGACACTGGGAATGGCGCAGCGGACGAGGGTGGCGAGGCAGGCACGCTGTTGGAAGGAGCGGGCGAGGGTCGTGATGAAGGGACACCCTTGTCGACAGCGAGCACCAACAACAAGGTGAAAAATGTCCAAGGGCCGAGAACACACACGGGCCGCCCCGGCGCGGCCGATTGTCGCGCGCACTCGGACACTCATGCTCAAAAAATGAACTGCAGCATGAGCGCAGCACGGCCAGTTCAGAGGGTCCAGCGTTACCTCCACGTTGGAGCTGGTGGGGACGACGACAGGGAGTGCGGTCAACCCTGGCAGTGCGCCCACCGTGCCGGTACCGGCGCTTCCGGTGGCACATCACCGGGCGCGGCGGCCGCCTGGTCAGCCGAGCAGGGTGCAGATAAGTCTGAAACGGTGCGCTCTGGACCGACGAAGTGCGACATGGTTTATAGTGACAACGAGCCGGCCCAGAGGGCACTGACAGACCGCTTTCCCCGACCTCTGACGACGCGCGACGCGTAGGCGTACGCCGATGAGTCGTCGCGCTGTTCGAGCCAAACACGACGTCCGGTGATGCGAGACCGAGCGGCGGGCATGCGGCGTCACAGCCGTCATGGGCCGTCGACGGCGCCGAAATGCTCGAGCACGCGCACGCAGTGGCAGGCGGATGGCCCAACTGCTCATCCGTTGGGGCACGCACGGTGTACTCCACCCGCGGTGAGCCAGGCGTGCGGCCCTCGGGACCCCCTGACATCGCCACAGCATCACGCACGTCGAGCCGTGCATGCCCAGGGGCCCGAACCCCCGCAGGAAACATGGAGGATGATGTCAGTAGGCGCCGGCAGTCCACGAGGTCCTGAGCAGCAGGCACCGGTGTGCAGGGAAAACTGATGGCGTGGAGTGTAACAGCGGGCTCTGGGTCCACAGTGCGAGTGGTGCCGCGGGCCTCCACAGGCGCCGGGACAGGCGGGGAGTCTGCAGGAAGGTCAGCTGGCCCCGCCGAGGTCGTCATGGAGTCTGGGGGGGCCACGGTGACACGTGCCGTCGCTTTCGTGGAAAACGTGCAGGTGGCAGGTACGTGTGATGAAGCTCTGCACGGGGGCTTTGAGGGAATGTACCTCTCGGAGGGAAGGTCAGTCGCAGTGGGGGAGTCTTCTACCTCGCGGTCGTGATCAGGTGCAGGAGTGGATGTTTCTGCGACCGGATCAGGTGTAGAAGTAGTCGAAGCCGGGGTACCGAGGTAGCGGTCAATGGAGGGCTGCGGACCGGTTCGTACCTTGCTCTGCGACGCCGGGGAAACCTGCCTGGTGCGGGTAAACGGAAGCGGACGGTATGTGTTGCCGCTGCGGGCGAGCACCGCAGTGCAAAGGGCATCGTAAGGCTGCGGGCTGGTGCTTGAAGTGGCAGCGAGATGGCGCAACTCTACCGGAAGGGCGTCGAGAATGGCGTGCATCAGCAGCTGGTCCGTGATGCCATTCACCGCAAGAACGGCGTCGAGTTGCATAAACCATACCTTGGGGTAGGTCGATTGGAACGGCGGCACTGGCGGGCAGAGTTTCGGGAACATGGCAGCGGGCCGTTCGGCGAAGGGCGTGTTCTCCGGGTCACCAATGTAGCGGCGAGAGAAGAGAGACGTGAGATGACGTCGAAGGCGGCCAATGGGGCCGTGCCGATCTCGCCACTTTATTCCAGGTCTGAAGCGGAGCCACGTCGGCTACCAGCGTCCGCCACGCCAGGCGTGTCAGCTCGTTCTCATCCTCGCGCAGCTCGTTCTCATCCTCGCGCAGCTCGAGCTCGCATCAGCTGCGCGAGAGGCGCGGCGCAGTGATGAAGAAATGATGGTGATGATGATGGCACTACACTTTCATTCTAAAGTTGATATTATTTTTGTATTACGTATTACAGTGCTGACAAATACTTCTTGGTACTAGTGCTGGGTTGGCGCACAGATATTTTGTAATAGCTTGTCGTACAGGCACTTACACAGCTTCCTATATTACCTAAGGATCCTTTACTGCAGGTTCTTAAACACACGGTCCACCAACCTTTGGCGTGCGGCTCATGGTATCAGACGAAGAGTTTGTGTGCTTAGAACAAATATTCGACGATTTACAGCACGATTTACTCTACTATGAGAGCAAGAATCTCTGTGAGTTTGTTTCGAAAAGGTTGTCAACAATTTATAGTAGCTCTTGCTCTACTATGGGGGAGAATAAAGCCGTCATGTGGGCCTCGCACTTGATCAGGCCGTGGCAACAAAAATTACGCCACAAGGGAGCTCACGATCATGCGTCAAACCGTCGCCGTCAGTTTCACTCGTTTCTACAGTGCAGTAAATTGCATGGACCATTGAAAAAGTTGTTAACGATGTTAAGTACTTGACACTCTGCTATGAGAAAGCATAAAGCCATCCATCTTTTCTCGGGTAAGCCAGAAAGAGGGGTTTGGTCTCAAGCATTATTTTCGTGAGGAGCTCCACGCGGTCACTGCGAGTTGAAAGAGCGCCATGGAACGAAAACGTGAAATTCAAAATCGGCGTCGAGATTTCAGTTATTGTGAAAATCAGTATCAATATGGCTTTCGACACCTCGCATGGAATGACCCACACATGGAATTTCAAGTGACAAAATTTCTTTCAAGCTCTAAAATGCTCTCACGATCTTTAATGTCCCCTCTCTTGCGGGGCTCAATTTTGTGACTGCTAAATTTTCTAAGTGCACATCATGACCACGTGGACACGCTAACTAAAATTTATTTGGAAAGAGACTCAAGTCGTAGGTACGTGTTATTTGAAATTTAATTTAAGAATATATTTTCCTTTCGGAATGTGCATAGTGGCAGAGAGCAATGAATTTGTTTCGCGGTCAATATATCAAGTTTTTATTTATTAAAAACGAGCCTTAATATCTTCTGAAATTTATTGAAAATTACTAATTATACTCAGACATAAATCTTCATTGTATGCGTCTGACGTATAGCATCACGCACCTTGCCATTGCCCGCAGGAGCACGGAAACGTAAGCAAAAAGATTGCCCGCAGCTTCCCTCGGGGGAACACTGAGGAGGATGCGGAGCATATAATTGGTTAATGGGGTGTTAAAGTGCGACTTACTTGGGTCGATGGCTAAATTGGTTAACGTGGTTGTGAAATGGGGTGTTAAATTGCGACTTCCTTGGGTCGGTGGCTAAATTGGTTAACGTGGTTGTAGGAGGGGGTGTTAAATGAGTGAACACGTACACACGTATGCGAAAGGGCGGCGCTGGTCGAAGGGACGTCGATCATTGTGTTTGTGGATTCGTTGGAATTCATTTCACCGCGACCTTGGACGTCGACGCGCCGTACAAACCAACCGACGAGCGGCAACTGAGCGAGCGAGCACCGACCTTGAGTATATATACAGCGCGACGGCGCATGCACTGTCAGCTGTTGAATGTTCTCGAAGCGTGACGGCGCGTCCACTGCGCGTCCACTGGAGAATCATGCGCGTCCACTGGAGAATCAGGAGAATTGTAGAATGTTCTCGAAGGGGAGAAGCGCGCGCGGCACAGATGGTGGGTGACGGTGCATGCGCGCGTCAGCTGTCGAATGTTCGAGAAGGGGAAGAAGCGCACCGGCGCATGCACGCGCGTCAGCTGCCGATGTTCTCGAAGCGCGACGGCGCATGCGCGCGCGTCAGCTGCCGATGTTCTCGAAGCGTGACGGCGCATGCGCGCTACATTATACAGCTAGCGAATGTTCGTGAAGAGGAGAAGCGCACGCGGTGTGTAGAGGAGGAGGGTTGCACAGATGGTGGAGGAGTGAAGCGCGCGCGGTGTGTAGAGGAGGAAGAGATGCACAGATGGTGGAAGAAGGAGGAGGAAGCTTGCGGACGGCGCCGCACTACAATACTCGAGTATTAGATGCTCCGCATCTAAAACGACACGCTGTTTTAATGTAATAAAAACATTTTTTGAAGTAGGAAAAAAAGAAACAGTGATTCCGTGGAAAGGGGTGGTCAGCTAAGGCCATCCTCATACCTGTTAATATTCTGTAATGAACACCTTCAATTAGGCGCAATTTTTGTAATCTTTAAAATTGGCTATTCCATAAATTGTAAGTGCCTACAATTCTCAAACATATATATGTCAATAGTTCAAATAATTAGCAAGACCTTGTTAAAAAGACACTTCAACGTGGCAAAGTGTCTCCTCCTCAATTTAGTGCTCGTGTGCGAAGACGACATGAGCCTTTCCGCCATAGCCCTATTTCAAAAATTTGTATTATCTAAAAAAATTGGATTTCAATATTTATTCTTCTCATCATTTTACTTGAACGCACCTCTGCCATGAAAGAAAACCCAGAAGCTCCCCCATGCGTATAGGAAGAGCGACACGTCGCAGTTACAGCTCTTCCAGATACTGCTCAAGGCTACAAACTCGAAACATTACTTGGACGTATACGTGAGCTTGCTTGCCTCTTCTTCTTTCTCTACTTCGTACTAGCTGTCCATGCCACAATTTCGGTGCCGCCTTTCTTCACCACACTTGACCATTCTGCAACGCGCGGAACAGCCGAAAATGTGTCCGGTGGGTGGTGGTGGCCGCATCGGAGCGGTTGGTCCTGGAGACCTGCCCGAAGCCCCTCCGCTGGGCGACACTGGGTTAATAGCTGCGGCCAGTCTTTGAAGAGTAGTCTTAGACCTGCTGCGACAATGTACGGGAAGTTAGGTTATTCGTCTCTGGTGGACGAAATTAGCTCATCTTGCATGGTCGTAAGATAGGCAGGCGATGTTAGCGTGTTGATGCCGTGAGTAGTAGCGCACGTTTTTGCGGAGCTGTTGCCGCCACTAAAAGGCTGCGAAAGCAGCGAGATTGTCTGATGAGTGATCGGAGGCATGTTAGGATGCGATGAGTTCTACTCATGCGTAGGAGCTTCATCTTTTTCGGAGCGCAGACGGCACGGAAGACGTGGCGAACAACCATCGTCGTATTGGTGGACCGCCACGACGGGGTGAGCTTCGGCTTAGCTTTTCGACGTTTCCGATGTGCAGCTGTCGTCATTGGCATACATGTGCTTGAACCTGTAAATCCTGACAGAGAGATGCGCACAGAAAAGCCATCCTTTTCGGCAATCGTTCCTTCGGCTGTAGGGGCAAGTCTTCCTCGTTCATCATACATGCCTCTCAGTGTTCTTGTACGGCACAATGTTCCCTAGTAGGCCGTGGGCTCCCTTCCCTGTTCATATGGTAACTGCCCCGGAAGCCGAGGATGATGCCCCGACAAGGCCAAAATAGATCTTTTTTACATCAGTGGGCAGGTCATATTCCTGGTACGACGGTGCGTCAAGTACCAGCGGAGTTGGGATTTCTGTACGTGGTGAATTTATGTCGGAACCCGACGCCGATTCTGAGGCCTGAAGAAATGAACTGCAGTGCACAGCTGAAACTTCGAGAAGGAACGCCTCTTGGGTTCTACCCTCGGCTATGGTCCCGCTGGGCGGGGTGATGGCGGAAAGGTGGTCAGGAATACGACCAAAATCAGTAATAATCTTGCGGCTCCAGTTCACCTAACGCTGCTGCTTCATGCCTTCGTACCGGGGCTGCGCCGCGGAACCTTCCCGAAGGTAGTCTATGGCCCCGCATCATTTCTAAGGATCAGTCCAATAACACCACTGCTAGCACGTTGGCGGTCGCTACACCACTGTCGGCGTCATTCTGGAAACCGTCTAATTCTTGTAGTTCTCAGACTGCTGGTAATGATGGGACGGCACGTGAGAATGCCGACATTGCTAAGACGAAGTAGCCGAGCAGGTGTGAGAGCTGCTGGAGGGAGCAACTCAGCTCTCTAAGTTGATCAGATTACCAGGCCTTAAGGTATTGTCAGGCGGCTGCATTCAACATGGCGTTGCTTGCACTCAGAGCCCGCAGGATGGCAGAAAACAGCGCGGAGCTTGTCGCTGTCACGGCGTTGACTGCAACGCGGAGCCAGCGATGGTACGCTGCAGGTGTGAAGCCCGAAGAGGTAAGCATCACAGTCACCCAGTATGCAGTGGTTTTTACCCTAATTGTGTCGAGATCCACAAACAAAGAAGCCGGGACGGTGTTTCGGGGTGTCTCATATATGTTGGCAGAGTACTGGTAGTGGAATGCATGCCACGGAGAGCTTGAACGGCATTCCCGAAGAGCAAGAGCTCGTGCGTATTTCTGCCGTGAAATGGTAGCATTGTTTTCGTTAGGTCATGTCCTGGTACCACAGGGGAGGCATGGAAACCGTTCACTGATGGTCCGATGGGAACAGAATAACTGTAATGGAAAAGACTGTTACAGTTACCTCTGCTTTTTTAAGGATTCCTCAACAGCAACTTTTCCTTCCTTTTTAACTTTTAAACTTTTTTGGCCACATTGTCTTCACCTTTCAACTTTCCACCATAGGTCGCCCATAGCAGTCCGGGAGAGGTGTCTTCAAGGAGAATACCTTCCGTGCAAGGAACCATGTTCGGAGTTGATATGTAAATTAACCTACACAACGCTACACACATAACAAAATGCATTTTTTGTCTGTAAGAGTATATACGGGCATGAGTGCACTGGCCGCTGCCCTCTCACTTCCCCCAGATGGCAGCGTAGTTGGCCTGGAAAACGACGTGGAGATCGTGAAAGTTGGGAGACCCTTTTGGAAAGAGGTAATAGTCTTTTTCTAAGCGTTATTTTCTTTTCAGTTCACGTTATTCGTGAGCAGGCAAGGGCCCGTTGTATTAGAAATGAAACTTAAGAGGCAGTAGGATTGGGCGTGTTGGTATAACATGATAAAGAGTGTTATATTATGTATCATTTTATCATGTTATACCAACAATGAAACTCAAGAGGCAGTAGGATTGGGTGTGTTGTTATAACATGATAAAGAGTGTTATATCAGGTATCATGTTATCATGTTATAGCAAAATGTGTCATGTTATACCAACACGCCCAATCCTACTGTCTCTTGAGTTTCATTTTTAATACAAAGGGCTCTTTCCTGACCTCTTCGCTCAAGCCTCATGTTGTCGTTCAGCGCTCTGTCTCGTCTCTTCTCCTGACTTTCCTGCCCTGTCGTTTGCGCTGGTAAGCGCTCTTTATCCTGTAAAGTAGCTCTTAACAAATTACTCTGCAGTTGTTTAGCACTATTAGAGAAAATGTCATCAAAGTATCTTTGGAGAGAACTTGTCGAGCTACAAATTGGCTGAACCTTGCCGCCAGTCTGCAAGGTCTCAGATGATGATGACTCCCGGAAGAATGGCACAACTCACCACGGGAAATCGACCAAGAGGCGTGCGGCAGTAAAATTTGTGAAACAAAATAAAGAAGTATTAAAAGGAGAAAAAGAGAGGAGGAAAAGAGGGCGACAATATACGAAAAAGATAATCTAAAAACAACAACATTTGGCTATATCAGGTATCCGGCATTGTCCGTGGCGGTGTTGGCATGCCAGCAGCTGTTATCTCTCTGCTCTCACTTCCTCTCTCATATAAACACCTGCGGGCGCGCGTGCTTATCCTCGCCTCAAGTAACTGGAGCATGTGGTGCGAGAGAGTGTAGGAGAAGGAACTGAGCAAGCGTGTCGTAGCTCGAAAGGAACGCAGGCGGACCCAGATGACGGTGCTCATCACCGATCGCGTGCCTTTTTTTCTTGTGTTGATGATAGTTGAGCCGATGGTATCAACGTCTTTCTTATTCACTATAATTACCCCCGGCGAAAAAGTTGAAGCCGTCCCGGCAATATAACACATAGGGACAAGTTGGTCGAAGTAGGGCTTGAGACAGTTTACGTGAACAATATCACGTCCGTGCCTACGATGGTCGCTCGGTGGCGTGAGAGGTCTAATGGCGTAGTTCACCGGTGAAGGACGCTCGACCACGCGGTAGGGACCATGATAATTAGAGAGCAGCTTGGGTGATACACCAGGGACGCAGGGGCGTACATGCAACCATACAAGTGCCCCAGGAACGAACGTTGGTGCAGAACGATGGTCGTCGTCACGGGTCTCCTTCTGGCGTTGTTGGTCGGTTATAGTAAGCCGCTTGGCTAGCTTGCGGCACTTTTCTGCGTAACAAGCGGCTTCCGAGAAAGGCGTGCATTCGGAGTGATCTGGCGAGTATGGCAGTAAAGTGTCGATGGTGTGCGATGGTTGGCGACCGTACAAGAGAAAAAATGGGCAAAACACGGTAGTGACTTCCGTAGCGGTGTTATACGCGTATGTCACAAATGGAAGAACGAGGTCCCAGCTTGTTTGATCAGAAGCGACATGCGTCGTGAGCATGTCCCCCAGAGTGCGATTAAGCTGCTCAGTCAAAGCATTCGTCTATGGGCGGTAGGCTGTACTCTTCCGGTGTACAATATGGCACTGTTGAAGAAGTGCTTGGATTACATCGGAGAGGAAAACACACCCTTGGTCACTGAGGAGTTCGTGAGGAGGGCCATGACGAAGCACAAAACGATTGAGTATGAAAGCTGTGACGTCTTGTGCTGCAGCTGTAGGGAGAGCGGCAGTTTCAGCGTACCGTGTAAGATGATCCACAGCCACAATAGCCCATCGGTTGCCTGCTGTTGTCAATGGTAGTGGTCTGTAGAGGTCAATTCCTACACGTTCGAATGGGCGGCCTGGGCATGGAAGTGGCTGCAATGAACCTGTTGCAGGATGTGGCGGGTTTTTCCGCCGCTGACATTCGTGGCAGCTACGAATGAACTGGTGGACGAAGGTAAATATTACACGCCAGTAATACCTTTCGCGTGGGTGCCCGTAGGTCTTGGAAACACCGGAATGAGCACATTGCGGGTCGAAATGAAATGACGCGCAGATATTAGAGCGCAGAGTTCGGCGAATGACTAGCAGCTATTTCCTACCATCTGCTGAATAGTTGCGCCGGCACAAAAGGTCATCCCGAATTCTGAAGCGTGGAGCCTGGTGACAAAGGATTGGAGTGGTTGGAAGTGTCGGTGCCTCGGATAAGGCGTCAAGAAGCGAAGCGATTCATGGATCATTGCGTTGTGCAGAAGAGATGGTGTCCTCGTCAAGAGCTGACAACGTGTTGTCCGAGGAAACAGATGTAATGTCCGGGGATAGCGAAGATTGCGACAGTGCATCAGCATCGTTATGCTTTTGGCCGGAACGATATACTACACGGATGCCATAATCTTGAAGCCGAAGAGCCCAACAGGCAAGACGACCAGGTGGATCCTTGAGCAAAGACAACCAGCATAATGCGTGGTGGTCCGTTACTGTTTAGATCAAAAGCACGGCCATAAAGGTACGGGCGGAACTTGACAAGCGCCCAAACAATTGCCAAGCATTCCTTCTTGGTGTCGCTCTAGTTCGATTCAGCCTTGGTGAGAGTTCTGCTGGCGTAAGCGACGACATACTCGGCGAGTCCAGGCTTGCGTTGCGCGAGAACCGCACCGAGGCTGACATCAATGGCGTCGATGTGGACCTCAGTTGCCGCCGTAGAATTGTAGTGACGCAGTATTGTTGGTGAAGTGAGGAGACGACGAAGGGTACAGAAGGCTTGGTCACACTCAGAAAACCATGACGAAATATCAGTGGCGCTGCTTAGAAGTTTGGTCAAAGGCGCAATGATAGAGGCGAAGTTGCGCACGAACCGGCGGAAGTAGGAGCATAACCCCACGAAGCTCTGTAACTGCTTCATAGTCGTTGGTTTGGGGAAGTCGGCGACAGCACGTAATTTAGACGGGTCTGGAAGTAGACGATACTTTAATACGACGTGCCCGAGAATCGTAAGTTGCCGAGCAGCGAAGTGGCACTTCTTGAGGTTGAGTTGGAGCTGGGCATTTTTCAGGCACATGACGACGTGTTTCAGGTGCTCGAGATGTGTTGCAAAGTCTGGCGCAAAGACAACAATATCGTAGAGATAGCAGAGACATATTTTCCACTTCAAACACCGAAGAACCGAGTCCATCATGCTCTCGAAGGGGGCAGGCGCATTGCAGAGGCCGAAGGGCATGACATTAAAGTCATATATACCGTCGGGTGTCACGAAGGCTGTTTTAGGGGCGAAGCTCCTTAAAGCGGCACCCGTTCGTCCCTCATCGTAGTACGTAACAAGTTTTACGCTTTGACCTGCAAGGCAGTGCCGGTGGGAGATTTCTGCTGTGGCTTGTTGAACAATAAAAATTCGCAGTGTGCGTGTTAACTAAAAGCCGAATTCTCCTGTCCCTCATTCCCCATTAGCAGCCATTGGTATGTACATTGAGCACTATCGGACAAGAAAGGGTTGGTACGTTATACTCGCTGGGCGTAACCTCCTTGGTTTTAGAAAGGCTTGGAGAGTGCTGGGCCGCAGTGCCATGAATACAGTGAACTAGTATATACCATGAACAAGAGTTGGTTAAATGTGGGAAGTAGACACGAAGCGCAAGCCGTAAGAAAGTGTGCGTGTGCCACGTCCCGTTTAGTCCTTGGAATGTCTGCTGGATGGTGGTGCTTCTATATCTAAAAATATATGAGGAAAAGAGGCGACATGGTGGTACTTGGAGTGTTGACTGGATGGACGGACACACAGACGGATGCATGGACGGACGCAAGGATGGCTGCACGGACGGATGGACACATTGACGGACGCAGGGGTGGATGCATGGATGAACACAAGGACGGACGCATGCACAGACGCACGCGCGGACGGGCGGATGGACGCATGGACGCATGGACGGTCGCACAGACGCACGCATGAATGGATGGAAGCAAGAACGAATAGGTGGACGAATGCTTCACCCCACTCTCCATCATTCACCCCGTGGATATGCTGCCATTTTTTTTGTCGATCAGCATCTGCAAGGGGGACCTGCCAGTACCTTGAGCGCAAATCTAATGATGTAAAAAACTCGGCACCTTGTAAAGTATCAAGGGCATCGTCAATCCTGAATAAAAGATACACGCCTTTACAAGTGATCTTATTTAGGCGCTGGTAATCTACGCAGAAGCGAACGGAACCGTCCTTTTTTTTAACGAGCACTACAGGCGAGGCCCGTGTACTTTGTGAAGGTTGAATGACGCCGCGTTGCAGCATATCGTCCACCTGTTCGGTAATAACCTGGCATTCCACCGCAGAAACGCCGTATGGTCGTTGTAGTGAAATCATTCGTAAAGTATTGTACGGGACGGCTTTCAGCTCTCCCATAGTAGAGTACTAAGTACTCTAAATCGTTAACTTCTTTTTCTAAACACATGGTCATCTTCGTAGTGGCGCCATAGAGAAATAAAAAAGGTGAAGAGTGGACACTCCCGTAGACCCCAGCGGCCCAATCGACTCTAGCACACCTAGTGGTTGATGAGAGCAAGTGGCTTGCGCTTCCGGTTTCGGTTTCACTGGCGCAACTTTTGAATTACTTTGCATAACCGACGTTTGGCTATGTCGTAAGTTCATAATTTCAGACCACTATTCATCGCCCAAATGGATAGTTTTTGTAGGTCGTTTTGATTTAGCGATTCCCTGTTTTGTTTTGTTCAGTGGTTCGTGCGAATCGGTCGTGACGTAATTTTTATTTTGATTAAGTTATAAAAAAAAGAGATGCAGGTAATGATAATTCACTATCGTTTTATTCATCGCGCTTGTGTTTTTCTTTTGGAACAAGTGATCAATGTATATATCAGTCAAAGAAACAGAGCATCCGCAATGTTTTATTCAAAGGCAAGGTAGAGTATGAGAATATAAAAAGCACAATATGACAAAGGTAGACAACAAATGCATCTCGCCTTACAAATAAATTGTAACAAATATTGTAACAAATACATAGAGAACACAGACAACGCACACATCGCTAGAGTTGGCAGAAGCCGAGAAACTGGTGAAGTATGACACACCGGGCCAGTGGGTAAGTAAGGATCTATGGCAAAAACAGAGCGAACAATGCTGATGAAGAAGGAAGAAGTGACATATACACAGCAATGAAGTCGCGAATCACGCCTGGGCTTAACTGAAATAATGCATAGAAAAAAAGAGCGCACAGAAACCACACGACACAATATAACAGAAAGGCAAAGGTGCAGTGTGCTGGCTGTGCTTAAGAACAGCTAGTCCAAAATGAAAAAAAGCAGACTTGATGCCTGCTTGTCCTCAGAAAGGTAGGGCTTTGCAGCTTGCTCACTACGTGAAAGACAAACTTTATGCTACAACACTGGCAGGTCTTGTGGCTTTTGTTATGCGTCGCCTTCATCAAAAACTTAAGATCCCAAGTGATTTGCGTTTGGGTGTTGCTGTGACGCTTGCGAGCTAAAATAGATTGTAGTCATCACTTTATCCAGAATTGTGGACTTTAATTGGTGCTACGAGAGCGGTATTACAGGGCTAATAAATAGCAGAAGGAAACCACTTTGGCTCATTATTTTTCACAAAGGCTCTACATCGTACGTTATCACTCACAAGCTATATAAAAATAAAATGGCAGCGTCCGCAGCCCCATCAAACACTACAAGTTTGGGTATTCTTTTGAAAATTTTGATGGGCAAGATGAGGAGGTTGATGAGAAGCTAAAATACGAAAAGCGTGATAACATGAACCGTGCCCACTTCATACTGTGTTCCTTACCCGCTCGAAGACATTTCAACAAGCGGTTTTGTTATCGATATATTACTTGAGCTGGAGAGATAAAGCATACACAGTGACCAAGCGACCCACAGTAAAGTGTACAGTTCGCCCGTATTTGCTACAAAAAATACAGACAGGATGCCCAACATTCTTTTTAAGGTTATGCAAATCACTTCGAGCGAATACACAGTGTTTGTACTCCTCATAGCGGGTAACCAAAACAATGAATGCAACGAAGGAGTGGTTAGTCCAGTTGAACTGAATATAAGCATATAAGACCATAATGAAGTCTGCTGTAACGAAGTAATAACATAACAAAGCTATTGCAGGATTCGGCTCAACTCCAATACTTTAGTGTAAACCCGCCGCTAATTGCTAACCTTTGAACTTGTCAAGCTGCATGCCCGAGATTGAAGACTGGAACCTAACCCTGTCTAAGTTTCGGTTCACAAAACGCACATGCCAACATAAACGAACCCGGCAAAACATTTTCAGAAACTTAGCGCGACACCCAGCAGAGCAGAAATGAAAATCGCCAACACTTGACAGATGGTGATACAAAACATCGCACACTTTCAGGTGATGTGCAGTGGCCTCAATTATGGCAAGAAAGCGAGATTCAAGTTGTTGTACGTATGCAAAAGCTGCTTCTGATGGCACAGTGAGATTCCCAAAAAGTTTGCTGGGGACGTGGTATGCTTTGAGCATTGTGAAATACTGGTGGGTACCCTTAAGCGTCTCACTGTCGTCTTTCAGTAACTGTGGGCAACTGCAACCGTCACATGCATTCCGAAGGAAGTGTTTGATGAGAAAACCAGCTACATAATATGCAGCGGAGTCATCGATAATATGGGAGTGAATGTTTGTCGCAAGTTCAGAGAGATCGTCTAGAGCGGGAAAGTCGTCAGGCTGTGGCTGTGCACACTCCTCATTATCCACAAGAGACGCACTGGTGAGGGAGAATGGCGACAGCTGTTCCTGGAGGAGGTCACATTCATCATCCTCGACATTTCCGTATTCTGACAGCTTGAAGAGTTTTCTTATGCAGATGTGCTTCAGGCCACAAATAAATTGTGCTACATTGGGGTTGGTGTTGCAACCCTGTTTTTGCCTAATGTGGCCAAATATGTTCTCCAGAGGATCCTGTTGAAGCCTGCGTGTTAACAGGTATTCAAAATTGTAATTTTTGGAGAGGTCGTCCCATAGTTGACAAATTGCCTGAATTGTAATTTGCCAACCTACGATGGTTTGTGGTTGACGTCTGCCAACAAACTGCCATGATGCAATCCAGGGAAGCTGGCCTCGGAGGAAGTCAATCAGCTCTGAATCATTTTTCATGATTGCATGCCGCAGCTTTTGCGAAGTTCTTTTTTTACTCGAGCTGTTCAAGGCATCGAAAATCCTGTCCATACGATCACAAAATTGAGCTGTAGTGATGGCCGAGGCAGGCAGCACCTTCGCATACACCATTGCCGTGATAGCAATCGAAACTGATGCACTGAAGACCTGAGTTGCTCTGCTGACCTTCATATTAGAAAAAGGTTTCTGATGAACGTGCCGTTCAGTCAACTTTGGAGCCAATCGCAACCGCAACTCATGTGAGGATTGGTAAAGGCTTACAATGTGCGACCAGTTAACGATGTCATCCCCAATGTATAACTTGTGTGCTTGGACATTATTGCGCGTTGTTTTAATTAAATGCGGAACATCAAAAATGTAATATACCCGCTCACCATTAACTTCAAAAAAAGGCTTTGCTACAGTCACTTTTAGTTGGTTAGCGAGACTTACATTTGAACTGCCCTGGTCACAAATGACTGCTTTCACTGCAATATTAATGCTCCTAAGCTCCAAAATGAGTGACACCAGCAAGTTATGCATAACAGATGATGGTGTTGATGTGTGCCCTATAGTAAAAGCAACCGGTTGAACCCACTTTCTCGAAACACCAACAAGAAGAAAAACCAGTGCTCGATCAGCGATGGTTGAAGTGCGATGAGTGCCATCATCTGTAAAACCCTGGACAACGTCTCTTGAAGCATCATAGTACAAATTCTTTTTGAGTGCTATTTCGTCGAAAACTAAAGCGCACACTCGGTCCCGTTCATTCCAAGCTTGAGTATTTGTTGCAATGGAAGAAAGGATTCCTGGAATTATGCCTGGAGTCATCTTTACATTAGCTAGCCACCTCCTTAATGAACGCCGGGAGGGCAAAGAAAAATACGGAGCCAGAAATCGGTATGCTCGCGGACCTCGGAAGTTTAAGTGAAGAGCGAATTTCTTGAACCACACGGGAAACCGCTTGCCCTTGCATTTGGGCCTCAAGCGAACATGTGCAGAAAGAAGTTTAAAAACCTCCTCGGTGACGTGCGGTCGGATAACTTCAAGGGCCTTCGTAGTCGATGACGGTGCTTGGTGAGGCTGTCTCTGCAGTCTTTTGATAGTTTTCCGCTGTGCTGCTACTTTGGCTTGCAGATGTTTAATGGTTTGCTTGTACTTCATTGATGGAGACATTGTCGCTGGCACACAGGAACGCACTGCAATAAACAAAAAAATTGATGTAAAAGCGAAGAACAACTAATCCCATACGAGCACTTTCCTCGCTCTTTCAGACCCAAGGTGCACAACTTTCTGTGGTACAAAGTTTTCGATTCCACTACCTAAAAACAAACCATTCACAATGTTGACAATGCACAAAAAAAATGAAAATCACTGAGAGCCCACCCTTACATTTTGTAAGTGCACACGTAGTGTCCTTTTGAGGATAGTTTCCTCAGAATGTCCTAAACATAAAATAGCACATTAAAAACTGCTGCAATAAAAGCATAGTCACCATTTTCTCTAAGGCACTCAGGCGTGGAGCTGTTGGCGGAGACGTCTTCTGGAGGGTCTTGTGAAGCTTGTTCAGTGCCTCGGACAATGCTGTCGGAACAATCTTGCGAGCGGCCTGCGGAAGTCTCTATATCAATCCACTCTGGTGTTGAAGTGAACATACAACTTACCGGCCACACAAGTTCCTTTTGTGACAGCTGAACGACTGGTTAAGGTTTTCTCCGGCAAGACGAAATCATCAGAAATTCTTTCACCAGCTACAAGGGAGCTGCCACCTGCAGAGGTTTGGTCAACAGTCAATTTGGGTAAAAAAAAAAAGAAATCGCGACACTGAACGCACCCTGTTCATCGGGGCACCTCAATGTGTGGGAGCCGCTTTCTGAAGCCTCTACCGCAGGTCCTGAAGAGATGAAATTACGACAATGTGTCAGTAAGAGGCTTATAATAACACAAACTGAAGCTCATCCGCACCTTGCAGTGCAGCTTCTGCAGCCATGTCACAGTCACTACTTGAAGCGACGCTCAGAGAACCTGCATATATGTGCAGTTGGTACAAGTTACAAAGCTTGTAGCATGGGGAAGCTTAAACAGCTCTTTCAAACGCATAAATTGGTCGAACGTGGAAGAAAAGAGACGGCACCAACTAGGAAACAAGTAATTTGTGATTTTTGGAATTATCAACAGTGGCAGCTTTCACTGATGAAAGGTATACGTACATGTGCACTCAGGCTTGAAGATAACGTGAAATAGCCCTTTAAAGTCTTTCAAAACAAGTTGCGCAGGTCCAGAGCATCAAAAAATGACAGAAATGTAAAGCTGCTGTTAGGAAGGTAATAGCCCACAATTCACAGAACTTAAGACTTTCCAAGTGTTACTTCTGTAGTGAGGTTTCTCTATCGGCTACAGAGATCTTCACGGTTAACTGTCGCCACTGATTCAATACAAGTGGCTGCTATTGCACATATTTGAGTTTCAGTCAATCACTTACATGGTGCAGCTGGTTGCACACTGGGAACAGCCATTCTTGTAAGCCTTGTGTGCCCAGGGTCCATGAAACTTTGAGCAGTAAAATGGTCGCTACAAACCCTGTACGTTGCGTACAATAGGCTGGCCGGCTTACTCAGGAGATCATCGCGTCCAGCATACTGCATCCATGCTTTCATCCTGCATTGGCAATGAACTATCAGCTGAAAGGGGAAGTGCTTGAATAGTGATTTTTTATTGTTACCCTCACTTAGCAAGTACGAACAGTAAGCCTACAGACATGCAAACCATACAAAAGCTTTAACACACCTGCCGTCCCGTGGTACGCGGAAGAAACTCGTCCCAGGCTTCTTGTGGGTTCTGCCATTGTTGAAGCACCACGATACACAGCAGTAGCTGCCGTAGCTTGGACCGCCGGACGGCATGGCGTCAGCGCGGTCTGAAAATGTTAGTAAGTGGATGCTTCGCTGTCAAATTACAAAAAAGATATGTGCACGTCATAAGTGTACCAGCAAACCCCTTTGAATGATTAGCTAATCGATGCACAATACAAAACCAGTGATACATCTCTGACCCATAAAACTCTGACTTACAAAGATATACGTCAAGACCACGAACAAAGATCTTCAGAAGTTTCCAGGCCGCTATCCCTTGTAATGCAATGGTATCGCGGCCTGGGAACATTAGAACACCTTCGTGCGTACGCAGTATCAGCAGTACATTGGGAAGAAAAATCGTAGTTGAAATTTGTGCGGTAAAATTATATTGGAAACGTCAAAAAAATTTGTGGGCAGCTTGCACTAGTGGCACAAGGCTAGCGAAGAAACGAAGATGATGGCCACTTGGCTAGTCCAGATTTGCCTCCGGCACACCAAGAATTATTCGTGTTCCGAGCCTTCGGGAAATGCGTCGTGAAGCATGCGAGGCCCAACAAACGCTTCTCAATATTTTGCACCGAGCCTACGACCTAGCTGCCCAGCTATGCTCAGCGCACAGACGATCGCGTCCGTGGCAGACGCAGCACGCGTCGCCTCGGCTTGACGCCGTGCCGCCTTTTCTATACTGCATACGTTGCACAATGTTCCCGTCTAACCGCCGCATAGAGCCACAAACTTTCTTTTTAGCGAACCTCCCAGTCCTTACAAGCTTCAGAAAAAGGTTACAACTGCGTGAATGACACGCCACGTAAGAAACAAACTCGCACACACGAAGCGCAACGTGTGTGTGTGCATCTTTCTATGTTTGTTGCATGGTGTCTTTTTCGCGCAGGCGTAACCGTTTTCTGAAAAAATGACCCAACAAGACCAACAACATGTCATTCAACAAGCTTCGCTTGAAAACGTGCCTCACCTGTTATCTCACGCTTGAAAACGCCGACGCAGCCGACGTTGACGAAAGCGACGAAAGCTTCTCGCTGTCAGTCATGCATGGGCTTGTCGCTGGGTAGATGGTGTTTATGACAGTACGGCTGAAGAAAAATAATCGCGTAAGGTGTGTTGAATAAATCGTTTTTATGTATAAAGAACATACCAAATTTGGGCGTGTAATTATTAATTTGTGAAAACAATTCTGTTGCATTGATTATAACTGTGTTTTTTTTTGCGCTTGCGCCCTCTGACGTGTGGTGGGAGCACTAGTTCGTTACGTAGTCGTGACGCACTTCCTGAGGCCAGGTTTCGCGGAGTGTCCGCTCTTGTCTTCTTCTTTCTCTATGGTGGCGCATGGGAGCTGGTATCGATGTAATGTAGAGTGGTAGGAGTGCGGCCAAGTGAAGGTTCAACAACATCGAAAGATTCGCGGTACTGGTACTGCAGTTGGGGGAGTTCAGATCGTTCAGATGGTGACAGTCCGTCTGCGATCGCCGAATCGAACACTTTCGAAGCCTGTAGAGAAGAGTGGTAAAGAGCACTGATGGCGTCGAGGTCACTTTGGGATGATTCTTGCGGCACGCTAAAAATTTGTCCGTTATCAATGGGCTGTACGCATCCAAGAGACTCGCCTTTAAACAGTTTGATGACAGCGGAAAGGGGTTGGTAAGGCAGAGAGCACTGGCTCCATTAGAAATTGAGAGGGCTGAATAAAGAAGCAGAAGTGGTTTCCGACTTAGAAAGAGGCTTGATGGCTCAAAAAATGCTACTTCATCACGCATGCCGTCGGAGAACACAGGAAGCAAAACAGCTGTTGTCGGTGGAATGTCAGTGTCTTCTTGGACAACTAGCTTGTGCGCGACTTGATTCGTGTGGTCGTAGGGCTGGTCGAACAACGGAAGTAGTTCAAGTTCGGAACGGGCACAATCTATAATGGCGTGATTACGTGATAGGAAATCCCAGCCAAGTATGATGTCATGAGAGCAGGAGGAAAGAACGATAAACTCAACAATGTAGTGGTCCTCCGCCATTGTGAGTCCGGCAGTGGTGTGGTGGTAAAAAAACATTTATTTCAGAAAACGTCTACTAGAGAGTGCCGACGTGGCCCATCGGCGTGCTGGAGTGGCAAGACCCTATTCCGGGACGCCAGTGGAGCTGGAAGCTGCCCGTGCGCGCTCCACCAAGGAGCGTTGCGCAGCCAAGGTAGAGCAGCCGAGCAGGTGCTCCTCCCAAGCCTCCCAAGTGCAGGCGGCTGTAGGTCGAACAGGTTCTCCATTCGCTGCACGTAATGACATCATATCAAGCGGCGTGGTCACCTTTCAAAGCTTGCGGCAAAGTTTGGCGTCTATAACAGCACAGCGGCACCGGTATCTACAAGAGCGTATGCATGGGCGCTGTCTACAAAAACTTCGACAATATTTGATGGCAAATTGCGAGGACTTGAACGTTTCGATAGCGCAGTTCTTGCCTCCTGAACTGCGACGGCTAGTTTCCCTCATTTTGAGGGGCTAGTCGTGGACGCATGGGTGACAAGGAGCGACAATTGGGTGAAGGTGGGCGACAAGATGAAGTTGCCGGATAGTCACGGGAAGACGTGCTTGACTGATGATCCAAACTTTCAAAACCAAAAGGGGGTCAGTCCATGTAGTTGCTCCGTGATCGGGCGTCTGTGTAGCCGGGCACACGACGACGGCAGTATCGGGAGATATGGCCAGGGCCACCGCATGCAAAACAGATCGGCCGGTTATCGTGCGTTCGCCAGGCATTTGCAGCGAGGGGCGCCGCCCACTCGGCATACGGCTGAGTCGGGGCTGTGGTAGCGAGGGGAGGAGCCCATGCGACAGAAAACAGAGTAGCAGCGGTGACATGCGGCAGTACATTGAACGGCGAGAGCTGGTGTGACTGCTGCCTCTTTACTGCGTCAGCATAGGAGGCGCGGCGACACAACTTGTCTCTAAAAGGGCACTGGCCCTTTCAGTAGCAATCTGGTCTTCGGCAATCTGGTCCTGAAGCACATGTCGGAGCATGGGAGCTAACGGGGTCGGTGGACGCTCTTGCTTCTGCTGCGGGAGCTCTTGACGCTGACACAACGGCAGGAGGGTAAGCTGACGTGCGACCTCCTCACGAACAAAGTCTTTCATTTGTGCTAGAAGGCGGGAGTGGTAACGCACGACGCCCAGTGCAGCGACTGGTTGGTTAAGCTGAAACGGACAACCAGTGAGAGTTCGTTGCCATCGAAATTCGTCGTAGCTCTGGCATAGAGTTACCACTTCAGACGCCGTGCCAGAAGACTTCGCAAGAAGCATTTGAAATACATCGTCATCGACACCTTTCATAATGTGCTGGATCTTGGCACTTTCGCTCATTGCGACATCGACAAGCCTGCAAAGATTGAGTATGTTCAATATAGGTGGTAAACGTTTCGCCAGGTTCTTGTGCTCATGTACGCAGGCATTGTTCGGCGCGGAACTTCCGCACGGCAGGGCGACCGAAAACCGTGGATATTGCCTGCTTGAAAGCGGCCCAGTTTTGAACTTGGATTCGTGGTTTGTGTACCACAGTTTCGCAGCATTAGCCAAGTAAAAGTTGACGGTACTCAACTTAGCAGCGTCATCCCACCTGTTTGGTCCACTGATTTTTCGTAGGACGGCAGCCAGTCCTCGACGTCCTGTTCTTCGGCGACCGAAAAGATCGGGGGGTGTCGCTGGTGATCCGGGCCGGGGCAAGTAGCAGCTGCGAGAGGTGCTGTCTGTTGGGCAGCGTCAACTTGCATGGTCAACGGCAGGGTGCGGGATCGGAGTTCTACCGTGTAGGTGATGTAGCTACCCGCACGATCCACCAAATGTAAAAGGGGTTTATTGAAGAAACTAAGCAAGCGGGTAATAGCTCGAAAGGAGCGCAGGCGGACACAGATCTCATGCCTTTTTTCTTGTGTCGATGATAGCTGAGCCGATGGTATCTACGTCTTTCTTAGTCAATATAAAATAAATGTTCATTTGAGCTACACAAAAATGACACGAGGTTGCCTTGAATATTACGTACGTTCTTTTTATCTGAAAAACTAATTAAAAACTTTACTTACCCTTGAAAAGACGTGAAATCATCCTTTCAGTTTCGACGTTACGAGCTGGTAAACGAGGTGACCAGAAGTTCTTTTGGGGCGCAATGCTTGCAATCTTGAAACCACCTATAGTAACTGAGAAGGTGCTGCGAACGAGGCCAGATTACGCTATCGCGTTCTACTCTTGTAGGTGAATCTCAAGTGTTTTTTGTCATATTCCGCGAATGACCAAGTTCCATCATCAGTGACAAGCTGAAACAACTTTTTTATTTTTTGCATTGCTTGCAGGCAAGCGTCGATGACAAGATTAACATTATTATTGGTGACACCGAAAAGTCTCTGGGCAAGTTCGAGTGCACAATTTTTCATATTGATGCTCACTTAAGATTGTGACGCCTACGCTTACAGTAGTAAGAAACAATGATGAAGCAGTAATTGTGCGAAAAAATCGCCCCACTTTTCCTAATCATGGTCTGGAATTTGACCCGAATGGGAAGCAGGAAAGTGCAACACATATTTGATATTACTGCCTAAGGCAGATGCCCCACCGTGGGTGTCTAGTGGCTAAGGCACTCGGCTGCTGACCGGCAGGATGCGGGATCAAAGCCCGACTGCGGTGGCTGCATTTTCGATTAAGGCGAAAAGGCTGTAGGTTCGTGTGCTCAGATTTGGGTGCACGTTAAAAAACCCCAGGTGATCAAAATTTCCGGAGTCCTCCACCATGGCGTCTCTCATAATCATATGGTAGTTTTGGGACTGTTAAACGCCACATATATATCTCTCACCTAAGGCAGATGTAAAAGGATAATAGGTCGGGGGATAGCAGATTGATCCCGAGACCACAAATCGATGATCTCGTGATATACATCCGCAGTGTATTAGACTACACTTTACAGCAAAAAATGTTATGAGATCCCCACAAGAGTGGCGTAGTTGTCCACCGCCACCGGTGTTCGTAACCGATATCACTCGAAATAAAAAATGAAATAAGAAAAAAAGTATCCAGGATAGAACGGGATTTGATCCTGGGCGAATTTCGTGGTATAGTATTCTACCACATAGTCACGTTTTTTTCCTTTCATGGGATTTATTCAACTTAAACATGGCAGCAATTTAATACACACCGAGAACTAATATGTTCGTTCTTCTTCTATCATGACACAATGACGAGCGCACAGCACCGAAGAATTCACCATCTCTAGAACGAATATATCAAACAATGGTCTTTTTTTACCAAACATATTCTAGAAGGGGGGGGGGGGCAAGGATAAACACGTCCGCAATACAATATGCCAGATTGGCTGCAACTTTATTTCGTCGTATACATCGCATAGTTTAGTTACCATTCGAATAAAGTGGGCTGTTGAGGAAATTGTTGCCTCAGCATATATCTGCAACATGCTCACATTCCACAGGCTATGCATTCCAACGAGTAGAAACATTAAAAAAAGCTTGTGTGTGAGGGGGGGGGGGGGGCTAGTTGTAACATACTGCAGGAAAAGGCTGCGCTGCAAAGTTGAGGACGAAACAAAGTTGAGGAATAGAAACATGTCCAATGGTGCATCATTGTAACTCGAGGGCAGCAGGCATCACTTGGAATTTGAATTTAGCACAAAGTGGTTTAGCGTACATTGCCTTTTTCTGCCCTGACAAACCTAGCATAAAGGTACATTGCAAGCTTACCTGTATTAGTTGCCCTAGGATACACTGTATGTATAAACAGTGCAGAAAAAAAACACAGCATGTCTATGGAGCGAATGATGATGAGTGGGGTGAAGCTTCCGCCCATCCGTCCGTGTGTCCATCTATCCGTGCGTCCGCTCCTATCACACTAGAGCACCCATTGGACGGACGCACACTCCGCCCATAGATATGCTGTAAATTTCTTATTGTACGAAAACCCCTAACATGACCTAGTTATATTATTATTTACAAATACACACACAACACCACCTAGTGAGCAATTCTTAAAACTGACTAGAAGTGGCTACTACAACATGCCACTACGAAGATAGGACCACATTCTGAGGAGCTTCGCCCCTAAATGAGACAACTACTCAAGTAGAGAAAACGCAGGCGCGGAACTCGCAACAAAAAATAATTAGCCGGGTCTCTACACACGTGTGGTATTTAACCATGATTATGCTTTTTTGTACCCTGTTTTCTATGCTGTGCAGACGTGATGGTGTGTCACGTGACTAGGTGGGATGCTTGATTTATGTGCGCGTGTCTTCCTGTAAATTTGTTGTTGCGAGTTCAGCGCATGTGGTGCCTCTTTTTCAGTCCCTGTCTTTTTAGCGCTGTTTTTACACCCCAAGCACGAACTATCAGCTGTGTGGGCGTTTAGAAAAAGTGATTAACAGTTTAGAGTACTCGGTACTGTGTTATGAGAGAGCTGAAGGCTGTTCCGTAGCCCCCACAATCAACAAAAATTACGGCCGAGCTGGGCCCACCGTAACGACGCAGCGCACACTAACTAGCCTAACTAGTGGCCTGGGATAATCTACAACGGGCTCTAGGAATGCCACTCCTCCAGCTTTTGCTGTGACTGTGCTGCACTTCCTTCCCGTGTAGGCCCTCGAGGTTTTTGAATTGGATTGAATAAACATTTATTTGGTCCTCTAAAACACAGATCACTGTGTTGCGGGCCGCTCCCACGCGGGGCTCAGATGCCGAGCTCCTCAGCCGCCTCGCGGGCTTGGTGGACAGCCCAGAGCTGATCTGCCAAGGACGAGCTGCGGATTGCCGCCTCCCTTCTGGCAGAGGTGATGTTCGATGCATGAGCGAATTCTGTACACATCCAGAGGATATGTTCTAATGAAGCTATTTCCCCACAATGTGGGCAAACATTACTTGGGCATAGGTCAGGGTTCATGATGTGTAACATTTTCAAAGTAGCGTACATCCGCGTTTGCAAATGCCTTAATGTAAGTGCTTGGGGCCGAGTTGGAGTTTTGTGATGTGGAGGAAAACCCGGAGAGGCGCGGTTGGAGAAGTCTCATGCCGCCTCGTGTGCTGCTTCATTGAGATTGGGAGGGGAGTCGTTGATTTGTCCAAATTGAGCTGAGAACCAACTCAGAAGATGATGCATTATATCCTTGCCATGTAGTATACTCAGCGTTAGTTTTGAGACCGTCCCCTTTGCGAAGGCCCGTAGTGCTGCCATGCATTCACTGTAACGACTTCAATGTTATCCATATTGAGTTATAAGGTGATGGTCACCTGTTCCGCAATGATTGGGTCTTTCGTCCTCGACCGTCACTGAGGTGACGACACGGCCAGCCCCATCGAACACCACTGCCACAAAAGCTTTTCTATTGGCGCAGGAAGCCGCGTTTACAAATACGACCCCTGGTTCCTCGTTTGAGACTTGACGAAGTATAGTCCTGGCCCTCGCTACTCTTCTTCCGATGTTGTGTTCTACATGCACGTTTAGTGGTATAGGAGATACCTCGATATTCTCTGTGATGTCGGGGATATCATTGTACTTGCGTCTAATCACCATTGGGTATTGGCCCAGCTCCCTCAGGATCATTCTCCCCGACCTTGTTGTAGATAACTTTGCTAACTTTGCTCTCTCTTGGGCTTCTGCCATTTTTTCGGGCGTGGTGTGAATGCCAAGCTCAAGTAGAGGCTCGGTGCTGGTATGTATGGGTAGGCCCAGAACCTTCTTGATAACTTTCCTGAGGAGTACATTCAGTTTCTCGGACTCTGCTCTAGACCAGTTGTGCATTGCTGCCTCGTACGTGAAGTGGCTTAGAAAAAACGCATGCGTCAACCGGATGAGGATGTCTTCCTTGATCCCTTTACTTTTGTTGGCCACTCTGCGTATGAGGTGCACGGCACTGTCTGTTTTCCAAGTTGACTTGGCTATAGATTTGCTGTTAGCGCCGGTAGACTCTATCAACATGCCCAGGACTTTGATGGAGTTGACCCTCTGGATGGCATCCCTTTGATTTGTACGGAGGTGGATGCCTATGTGATTTAAAAGCTTCCATCCCCTGGGCTTTGGTCCCCGGCGTGTAGTACGACACAGTAAAATTTCTGACTTGCCCAAGGAGCACTTGAGCCCAGAAGGACAAAGGTACTCTTAGACGGTGTCAATTCAATGATACAGCATTAATATGTACGGCCGACAATGTTCTTGAATTACAAATACAAGTAAACGCAGAATTGAAAATACATTTCCCAGTGGTTTTTTGCTAACAGGTTAACGGTTAATGCTAAAAACGAAGTACATTATATTTCATTCCCGTAGGAAAATAATTAGTTACGAAGATATTCAGATAAAAATTGGCAACTGCATATTAGAACGTACGGACACGTTTAAATGCCTAGGGATTATACTAGATAATCACTTTCACTGGGCAGGTCAAATAAATGCCGTCGGTGTAAAGCTGGCTTCCGGCCTGCCATGCGCTTTTATAAGCTAGAGGCTACTTTGATAAAAGCATTTTGCGGGCGCTTTACTTTGCTTTCATCCATAGTCATTTATTCTACTGCATGGAATCGTGGGCCTGGACTTATGATTCTTATCTCGATCCTCTTCGAAGGTTACAAAAGCGTGCCATAAGAATAATAACTCAGAGTAAGTACAACGAGCCAAGCCGGCCGTTATTCCGATCGCTAAAAATACTACCCTTCGATCTTTTGCGTGACTATAAGATGACCGTTTGTGTTAACAGTATCGTAAAATACAATAGCCCATTTGATGTCTCATTATTTTATTCTTTTTCCCGCCCTACTAGAAGCCTGACATTCGGTAACTTTAACTTGGCTGCCAAGAAATAACGCTTATGGTGAGAGATTATTGCAATTCACAGGGATAAAGATCTGGAATAGTTTGCCCACTGAACAGAAGACACCACACAATGCTGCGGTAAAATTGAAAAATCAATTCTTGAGCAAGCTGTAAATACTTCTTTTTCTTTTTGGTGGTAAGCATTAACATAGGTATAAATATACACTGGTGAATCTTGTAAGTTAGCATTTTTTTCCTTCTAATTAAAACTTGTGATAGTTTGATGTGTATTTTAACTGATGTTTTTTGGGTGTGTCCACGAAGTTATCTGTCATAACTTTTTTTATGCACACATGCAGTTTTGTTTGGTGTGACCAGATTGTTTAGGAAGAGGAAGACTTCTCGACTCTGTATATGTGTATATTTACAGTGTCTGTATATGTATTATGTGTAATTGATATTTCCCGCTTCTGTCCATTACTTTTCTCATTGGACCCTACACTAGCCTCAGGCTATGGGTCCAATCAGTGTTTGTAAACCTCATTTGACAAATGATAATAAACGTTCAATCAATCAATCAATCAATCAATCAATCGCCTCTTGCAGGGCGCTCTCAATCTGCCCCTCGCTTCCACCTGTGCACCAGATGGTAATGCCACCTACGTAGATCCTATGCTTCAATCCTTTGATGCTCAATACTTTCTTGAACAGTCCAATCATGGCAATGTTGAACAGCATCAGTGAAATCACTGCCCCTTGCGCCGTGCCCCTTGCGCCGTGCCCCTTGCGCCGTGCCCCTTGCGCCGTGCCCCTTGCGCCGTGCCTCTTGCGCCATGCTCCTTGCTTCTAGTTCAATTGCGGTGGTCTCGATATCTGCAATCTTCATCACGACTTTCCGATCTGCAAGAAAGGACCGTACGTAGTCATAAAAGGCTTTCCCCGGACCAAGCTTGGAAATCGCTTCGAGTATGAATGAGTGGCAGATGTAGCCAAACGCTTTTTCTAGATCTAGGCACAGAATGGCTCTCACGTCTCTGGTTTCGTTATCGATGACCTGGTGTTTGATAATTTTAATTGCGTCTTGTGTGGACAGCCCTGCCCTAAATCCAACCATATTGTGTGTATAGATGTCGTTATCTTCCAAGTACTTGTTTATCCTGTGCAGTATGGCATGCTTTGCAACCTTGCCGATACATGATGTCAAGAATATTGGTCTCATGTTGTCCAAGTTAGGAGGCTTTCCTGGCTTAAGAATAAGGATCATGTTGGCCAGCTTCCACTGCTCTGGCACCCTGCCTTCTTTCCATGCTGCATTGATCATATCCTACAGGGTTTCAATTGAATCGCCATCGAGGTTACGAAGGCCCTTGTTTGATATACCGTCTTGGCCAGCGGCCGACCTGCCATTGAGATCATGCAAGGCTCTTCCAATCTCCTCGATGTTATATTCGCGTTCAAGACCTGGATTGGGCGTGCCCTGGTACTGTCTACTTGGTGGTGCCAATACTCTTTTGATTGGGAGATATTTATGCACGAGCCGCTGCATGACTTGCTGTTCTGTAGAAAGCCCTAACTCTCTATGCAAAATTCAAGCGATAACATGCTTTTGACTTATTTTGGTGTTTTTGTTGAGGAGATGTTTTAACATATTCCATGTCTTGCCATTGCGCATCTGACCATCGACGAAATTGCAGATTTTGCCCAATTGCTGCCTAGATACTGCGCGGCAATGTTCCTCGACTGATCTGTTTGCCTCAGCTATCTTCTTCCTCAGTCTTCGGTTCAGGCGCTGACCCTTCCAACGGTTTAGTAGTGCTTGCTTTGCCTGAAGAAAATGAGCAAGCCGGCTATCCATTCTTTCAACCGAAAAATGCGTGGTAGTGTTTCGGGAGACGCATTCGATGTCCTCTTTAATCTGTTCTACCCACTGCTTCAAGCCTGGTGTGTGGCCATCTTGTTCCCTTTTCATCCTTACCTTCCTGAACTTATCCCAGTCTGTGAAGTAGAATTCTGTCTGCTTTTTATGCTCCACGTAGAAGGTAGTGGCAAAAATGCAGTGGTCACTCTCGAAGTCTACAGCAAGGTTCATCTACTAGGCCTTCTTGATGTACCTTACAAGTGTAAGGTCTTGGGTGGAATCCCTGCAGCAGGATGTACCAAGTTTTGTTGGTAGGCTGGGGTCCACGATTAGGGTGAGATCATGCCAAAGTCGATTTCCTTTTCCAGAGTTGTACTTGTAACCCCATGTATGATGAGGGTCGTTGAAATCACCTGCTATGACGAGTGGACATTCTTCGGCGATAGTAACAGCTTTCTTTAGAACCGTCTTCAACCCTTGCTTTTGTTCCTTTGGACTGCTATATATGTTAAGAATAAAAATGCTCTGACGGTTGCTGGTACCCGGCATCATCTCTACCATGACGTGTTCCAACCCGCCTGCTTCTATCTTGAGGTCGGGGGTTACGTGCGTTAGTTGCATACGAAGGTGCAGACCCCCTTCCCATCGATATCCCTATTACAGGCCGGAATCTAGGCAGCGTTGCCTGCGATGAAAGGGTTTCTTGCAATATTATAATATAAGGCTTTTCTTGGCTGCTCCTGATATACTGCTTTAGGGTTGCCTTCTTTTTAAGGTAACCTCTACAGTTTCATTGCCAGATACGGAATGCGTCACCTAGCACTGCCATCATGGTTATTACATGGGCCACCAAAGCCTGATGCTGCAACTGTCGACAAGTTTGCTACCACAAGTATTGGTGGCCGAAGAGGTGAGTTTGGTGCATGAGGAGGCACTGCTGTGTTGTGCAGCTACCTTTGTACCTTTGCAACCTTTGTAATAAGCGAAGTCATATGCTCTTCCAGCGCTGCCACGCTAGATTGAAGCCTACCAATCTGCTCACTGAGATTGGCTACTACCTTGCCAGGCGTGTCAAAGACCTCTTTCATATTTGACATGGTCGTTTGGTTGGCTTCCACGTGTTCTGCCATGACTGCCCTCTTTTTTTCGGTCCTCGAGTCCCCCATGCTTTCAGCCTCAGGTACATCAACTGTCTGAGGCATTGGCTGTGAAGACTGCGTGCTGGTTAGCTTAGTGAGAAGATTTTTTAAATGCGAACTTCGGCGACATTCAGCGTATCTATCTATCTATCTATTTATCTATCTATCTACATATCTATCTATCTATATATATAACTATCTACCTATCTATCTATCTATCTATCCGCTTACGTCTGGGTGCTCTTGTAGTCACCCCTTTAACTTGGCGCGAACCAAAATTAGCATGGTAGGGTAAGATAGTTTGCCGTATATCACGTGCTGGTCAAGGCATCAATATTGTCACAATCTCGTCGCGTACGTTGTCAAACACTTCCCACCAGACAGTAGCGCATACCCATGGGCGGGTATGTGCCGCTGGTATGCGGGTATGTGCCACAGGTGATTGACACTTAGTATCTAGCCAGGAACGACGAGAACACACATGGACAATTTTAACGCACGATCATTAAGAAATACCGGACATCGGTAGGGTCAACCCGACGAATGCAAAGAAAGAATAAATGTCTGGGTCCCAGTTGGAATCAAACCCAAGCATTATGCATGGCAATGAAACATTTTACCACAGAGCTATGCCAGGTCTTGGAAATACTTTTCAAACAGACGGTAATGTTTGTGAAACGTCAGTATTGGTTACAGTGCTGCCTACGCAATTTTATTAACATTACATATGTACTCCTTTGATACAGCTGTCACGTCAGGTTAACGTCAATTGTGGTTAGTTGCCATGCACTGAAGTTGATTTATGTAGCAGTGTCGAGGGCCAGCATCTTCGGGAGCATTAGCGCTTGATATCAGGTTCTGGTGTTGCTAATGCGCGTGTTACAGTTGGCATCGTTGCTCAAGTGCAAAGAACTGGCTATATAAACATGTGCCACTCTTCAACATATGTCTGTGCCTGCAACATCTGTAGATATGTTTAGCGTCATTTCATGCTGTGTAACTCAATAAAAAAATACAAGTCTCCTGCCCTCCGCATGCTTCGCACAAGGTCAATGCTCAGGTACGTGGGATCTGTTGAATTTTTATTTGCTTTACCTCAGCTGATAGCCTCTCATTTGATTTTGTAAGCCTCACGTTTTCTTGCTCTAGCTGCGCAATCCTATCATGCTCTGGCAGCTTACCTGTCGTCACCTCTGCCGCGCCGTTGCGCACTCGCTCAGCCAAGCTGCTTTTCGGTGCTACTGCAGGCGTCCTTTCCCGGTTGGAAGCCGTGATCTCGAACTGAACGCCAGGCAGCTGGCCATTCGGGTGCCGTCCAGGCTGCTCCTGACCCAAATAGTGACATTGAGAACTCGAGCACCCCCGTGATTGGGAGCGGGTGTTTGGTCTAGAACCTCTTCTGGAACGCGACCTCCTCCCGGAGTGGGGCCCCCTTTCCTGTTCTGGTGTAGTCTGGATGCTCTGGGTCCCGTAGGCTGGAATAAGCTGCTTGTCGTTCATGTCTGGACTCGGTGTGATTGATGCATCACGGGCTTCTGCGGGTGCTCGCGATCTTTCCCAACGTCTGCGTCTGACGACGTATGGCACTAAGAACCTGTTCTTGCCCTCATTGTCTGCCGTGGGATGGCGACCATCGCACAGCCTGCATCTTGGATTGCACTGGTTCAGCTAATCTGGGTTATTGATCTCGCAGCCTGCGCAGATGGTTTCAGCTGGGTTCCGACAGACGTCAGACCGATGTACCAGCTTTCAACGGACGTAACAAATGTCGATGTTTTTGCGGCAAAAGGAGCACTGCAAAAGTGAAGGACCATATCTCACGAATCTCGGCACTTTGTGGCCTTCGAACGCTATGGTGATTGTCCCAGTGTCCTTGATTCTCTTGGCCTGCAGCGCAAGCGGGTTGTTCGCGTTCACAATCTTTCGGGTCACAATCTCCTGAGTATCGCTTACGGGGATCCTGTCAATCACTCCTTTACAAGTTTGGTGGGGTGCCGTGGCGTACGCGCTAACCTCGAAAATGTTGCCTCCAATGTCAATATGCTTGACTTTGAGCTATTTTGAAGCTTTGTTCTGGTCCGGAGTGCTTGCCACCATAATGTTCTGCTGTAAGTTGGAGCAGACGATGTCCTCCATGGCCTCCTCCTCTTTGACACCGGCCGCCAGTACTATTACATCTGCCATGGCTCCAGTGCCAATTCTCGAGATATCGGATCCTCCACGTGGTCGTTGCACAATTTAGCTAATGTCCTTGGGTAGTGGCGGCATGCATCCAGCTCACACGATTGTATGCTTGGTGTCATGTCAACTACAACTAGCTCGAGCGTCTCCCCCAGCGCCAGCCTTGGTCGAGCCCTTGGCAGCAGGAACGCTAACCGCGGCTAGCTTATTCAAAGAGCGCTCATGAATTTCACGATGGGCTGTGTTGGGCCGATCGCGACCAACATTATTACAAATAAGAAACTAGACAATAAAATACAGCTTATGTGGGTGCCCGCTCTCGCGGGGAATCCAGGGAAAGAGGCGGCCCACCACATAGCCCGAGGTTTAATCAACCGGGACGAGGACCCCTCCGCCCTGGACTTCCCGCATGAAGGTATCACCATGTATAAGGAATTACAGCGCATTACCGAGAGAACCACGAGACTTACGCGGCCCCACAGGCAGATATGTCAAGAGAACAGGCCACGATCTGGGGGCCAAATCCAAACAGATTCTTTGCCGAGCCCTCATCGGCTGTCTAAAATTTCTCCATAAGCGATTAAACCAAACTGCCGACATTGCACCTGCGTGAAAGCTACCCAAAATCACATTCTTTGGGAGTGCGAGGGTAACCCCCCACGAAAAACAATACTGCCATCTTCCTCCCTCGAAGCGTGGGAGTCGCTCCTGTCGTCAGCTGACCACCGTCTTCAGGCAGAAGTGGTTAACTGGGCCGAAACGGTCGTGGCAAGCTTATGGCCACCACGCTTCGAACCACGGGCAAATTAAGTTGACCGACCTTGCTATTCCATCAATAAAGTTGTCCCCCTCCCCTTGAGCGTCTCACTTCGTCTCCCTTCCAACCCATGTCTTCCATGCAATCCTCTGGTGAGATGTCCTCTCCATCTACTTGGCATTCAATTCTCAGTTGCAGCTCCTAGAACGCGCAGAGCGTTGAGTCACGTTGGCGCCGGGCCGGCGCATCGGCGGTAATCACCTCCTTGGTTAGGCTTAAATACTCCAGCGGCGTTGCCGTGCAAAAATGTCCCAAAAATGACTTAAAAGTCCACTCAGCGGCACACAGGTGTCATCTACTGATTTCTTGAGAACTTAGGCACACAATGTGACTGAACAATTCGCGACAAAGTCGTGGATCCCACACGAAAGCATTCTTGAAAGCAGGAGCTGGTCTTCGCGCATCCGCACTGATCGGCACTGTTATGACCGCCATCGGTAGGCGCCATGCTGTCGCTGAGAAGCGTAGCCGGGCCACGTTCCCACGCCTGAAACCCAGGTTTTCTTGGAACCAGCGTCGAGAGCTGACGGGGGAGCGGAACTCTTTTAACCCTCAAACAAGTAGCCGACTCGCCGAATGCTTATGCCCGCCAGGTATTGTCCCGGCTAGCCGGCGGATGAGACGTCGTGTCGCCACGAAGCTGTAAGCCGTTCCAGAGGGGACAACAAAGACAGCGTCTTCCTTTGAAGAAACGGCGACCTCCGCCACAAAGTGCCCTGCTAATTGAGCAGACAGATTGGCGGACCGTTTGATGTCTGCTGTCCGAAGCTAGGGACCCCTCGACCAGTGACACACACGACGAGCAAGAGCCCCTCCGGCGCCACCTTTCAGTGCAGTGATCTTGACTCAAAATTGGATGTTCACGTGCTCCGTGCATGCTCTTACCCCTCACCTGTTGTGTGTGTGTGTGATTGGTGTTCCACTGAAGAAGGAGGAGCCCGACAGGGCTTATAACGGCGCCGCAGAGTGCAGGACGTCGCTCTGAACCAAGCAAAGGTTCAACCACCACGTTCGTAGTTTGTGAAGGCTCTGAACCAAGTAAAAGTTCAAGCACCACGCTCGTGGTATGTGAACTCTTAACCTCATGCTGTAAATATTTGTAAATAGTGCCATAAACCTGTTTGTTTTTTCGTATCCCCATCTTGTAAGCGTTCGTTTCCTCAACCCGAAGCTACACCACGCTACCACTGCACCCCGGGATCACAACAACTGGTGATCAGCGGTGGGATCACGACAGCACCTACAGCGTCTCCCAGCAAGTTTTCCCATCGAGCGCATCTGTTAAAGTATTTTGCGAGAAACACTCTAAGTGTTCGCTAACATTATTTCTTTATAATTAGATCTCAACTGTTGTCTAAGTTCTAGCAATGCTCATCAAACCTGCGGTCAAGTGCGCTCAGCAATGCAGATTGTCACGCAAGACAGTTCGTAGTTGTGCCAGAAACAGGGACAGAAATTATGGTTCGTTTTTGTAGAGGTGCTCAATAATATTATCCTTTTTTTTTCGCGCTTCTAATCCATGGTATGACTTTGGGACACGCCGTAGCGGAGGCTTCCGAAAATTTGGGCCAAGTGGTGTTAATTGACGTGCACTGACACCACACAGCACATGGGCATCTTCTATTTCGCCGCCATCGAGGATGCGATTACCATGGCCGGGATCGAACCCGCAACCTTGGGGTCAGCAGCCGAGCACCTTGGCCACTGATCCACCGTAGCCGACTTTGTTGACGTGTCGTCGATGTACTTTTTGTTGAAATGTAAACGCATACAATGCTTGAATGTAGTAAGGAAATGCTTCAAAATGTAATGTTCAAAGCAGCCGAAATAACGGAGGACTAAGAAAGGAGAAACGCAAGCTTTGAAACGCCCTTTTGTTAGCTAAAATTGATCGCTTAAACCATCGAACAAACTATCAAAAGAACTACTGGAATATGAACTACTGGAATAGCAACGGCGTTCACTCCAGTTACCTGCGGCGCTCATGCAGACAGGCTCAACAATCCTAGCTTACATAGGAAAACAAACTTGGAAAAAACCAATTGCGTTCAGTACCAGCTATCGTCTCATAGTAACGATGTGATTTGTTACGAAATAGGTCTGGCGCCGCCTTCTGAAAAGATTGATTGATGTGGGGGGGTTGAACGTCCCAAATCCACGATATGATTATGAGAGCAGCTGCAGTGGGGGGCTCCAGAAATTTTGACCACCTGGGGTTCTTTAACGTGCACCCAAATCTGAGCACATGGACTTACAACATTTCCACCTACATCGGAAATGCAGCCGCTGCTGCGGGGATTCGATCCCGCGACCTGCGGGTGAGCAGCCGAGTATCTTAGCCAATAGACCACCGTGTGCAGGGCACCTTCTGAAGAAAGACGGGGCTCAGTGTGAAAAGAGGGTGCTTGGAAATGTGCACACTTATGTCCACAAAGACATACGAGCCCTTTTTCAGTTCTTTAAAGTAATATCACTAAGCGACCACCTGTAATACCCTGCACTGTGTGTGTGGTGTGCAATGCGCATCTCCATCTCTCTTTTGCTAGCTCTATTTTACTCTCTTATCACCCCCTCTCCCTCCAGTGAGCATGCTTGTGATGATGTTAACATCATCGCCCTGCCAAGTGTACTTCAACTCTATAGTATTAACGTCTGTGTTCTAACATGAGTGTACACGCTACTTCAGAGTACACTCTATCGTTTAAATGCCATACGGTACGAATAACTTTATTTCAAAATCCGGAAAAGTGCCACCCCATAGGGTGACACCACGGGCCGCCTCCACGTGGCCACAGTTAGACCTATCCTAACCACTGCATCGCAGGCTCTCTGGACAGCCCAAAGAGTTTTAAGGGACAGCCCAAAGTTGATGCTGATATTCTATGCTTTTGAGGGCCGAGCTGCATTTATGCTCTGTGAGGTCCTCATCCGCACGTAAGGAGAGGCACCGCCAAAGACTGTAAGCTGAATCCCACGTGCCCCAGAAGCGAGGGCCCTGCGAGCTGAAGTCACTTGGAAAAGACAGCGCATGAAAGCGAGATTCGGATAAGAATTAGTGTGTAGCATCCTAAGGGTCATTGCCTGCGGCCTCGTGAGCTTTTTGTGTGGTGGAGGAAATACTCTTCTTTCCAGGTAGAAGTCCTTTGTGAATTCATTAAATATGAATAAAGTGTCTCAGAACTCTTGAACCTTTCACTGTGACAAAGCTTCATTTCCCGCGCGGAGAGTTAGTACGCGCTCTTGGGAGTGGGTGACGTCGTTGAGGTTGGTGAGTGAGTAAAACCTTCGATCTAGGTGTGCCAGGCAACCAAGTGATCATGTGCATAGGTATGGTCCTGTTCTTAAGAACGTCAGGTGACTTTCCCTCTATGGAGAGTGAGGCAAATGCCCTTATGGCCGATCTAGAATCTGAGCAGATTTGCGTCCTCTTGTCATTCAAGAGCTGCCAACGCAATAGCAACCTGATCCGCATTAGAAGAGGTGGTCTCATACACGAGAGGTCGACGAGGTGATTTGACCTCTGTTATCTATTGCGACCGCGGTATAGCGACATAAGTGCTCATATTGTTCGGCATCTACGAAGCAGATCGACTGGGGATCATCCTTGATCTTCAGGAACGCAGTCACTCTCACTCTACGCCTTCCCTCATTGTACTGCTGATGAATATTGCGAGAGATTGGTGCACCGAGAATATTTTCTCTTTGCTCCTCGGTCATTGATGGATTCTCTCCTCGGCCAAGCCCAGGTTGATCCCCAGAATGGCTAATATTCTTCTTCCTGCCAAAAATCAAGATAATTGAGCGAGCTGGGCCAATTCCTGTGCTTCAATAATTTCGTCCAGCGTATTGAGCACGCCTAATTGACCTAGGCATTCTGTGCTAGCAGTGCTAGGAATACCAAGCACCCTTTTGATGCTTTTGAGAATGAGGTTGTTAAGGCTGTTTTTCTCGAAGTTGTGCCAGTTGTACATGTTCGTTACCTAGATGATTCGGCTCATGAGGAAAGCACGGAACATTCGGAATAAATTGTCTTCCTCTTCAATTCGACACTCTGGTAATGAGTGCGATGACCATTTCCGTCTTCTTGGTAATGTTGATTCGATTCATTGGATTCGATAACCATGCCAAACATGCGTGTGGAATCGACTTTAGGTATGAAGTTTTCGTTTCATGAAGTTTGCTTAATGTCGACATCTGTGAGTGGCTTCCATCCCCCGGGCCTGGGACTTCGTGAGATCGGTTTATAGAGGAGCAACTCGGATTTCTAGGAAAACGTTTTAGTTCCATGCTTTCCAGGTAGGATTCAACCTCATTGACTGCTGATTAAAGACACGCCTCAACATCTCCCTCACATCCCTAGGTGCACCATATAGTTACGTCATCTGCTTAGATAGTGTGACTACTATAGCAGAGCATCTTTGAGGAACCTGTCATTGCTATGTTAAATAATAGCGCTGAAACAATCACTCCCTCCGGTGTGCCTCTATAGTCGAAAAACCTGGTAAACTTATGATGTGTACACAACTGCTACACTTATGAAACAGATTGATGCACTTCGCAACGCTTGGTTAAAAGCCGAAAAAAAAACCGCAGTATTACTTGCTTACTACTTCGCATGACACCAAGTCTGACAAGGCAAGGGATCCCCCGATTTTTTTTTTCACCAAGCACGAGAGGTGTTTTAGGGCTCATTTAGGCGTGCGAAGTTGTTTACTCTATACACACCACGTGTATTCGAATTCGCTATTCTAAAAACAATGTGATCATGTTATGGCGTGTTCTGGAGGGATTTCACGGAGCAGATGTGGTGTACTTCTCGCAGATGATCTTATCGCTCAAGGCAAATCAAACTTCTTTGACTTCGTGTACATTGACGCCGACAAAAAGTCCACAGAGGCCTACTACGAGAAGAGCCTGAAGCTTGTTAGGCACCACGGAATCATCGCTGTCGACAATGTGAGTCGCCTGTCACCGTGACGTGTGCCCTTGAGGGCATGTGACGCATAGATACAATTTGGGACAGATTTTTTGTATTAACGATGTACCATAGCATTGCGTCTCATTATGTATGAAAATATCAATGTTAAGTTTGTTGTCTATTATTGACAAGACAGTAAATAAACACACTTCTACATAGTATGAGCGCACTGACTGCTGTGTCAATTATGGAAGCTACCTGTTTTACAGGCCCTTACACACTGAACAAAGTATGTAATTTTTAAGGCTGTAAGGGCCAAACTAAGTGACCTCTCAAGTGATAAATATGGCAGTTGAATGTGGTAGTATGAAAACGCCACTCTACCTACGTCACCCTTGAAGCCTTGCAGTAAACGTTACAGATAACATAAGTTTGTGACGCTATCGTGGTGTCATCGTGACATCACGTGTTGAAGTCATCACATTGCTTTGTCGCTGGGTCGATGAGGTGCAAAACATTTGACATCGGCTGATAACGTGTTCGTGGTTGTACGCGAGTCTTTCACGCTGTAGCTCGTTGTAAAAAATTTACTTATTGAGCTGACATTGACCTTCCAATCATGAATTTTCTGCGCGCTACTACTATGTATTCCGGCACATCTAATAATATATGCTGGAGGAGCGTTTTTACGCTGTGCATGTCATGCACAAAACTTCAACACTTATGTCAAACAATTTTTGTAGCACTTCTCCTTTGGCTGACTATAGGTAAATACTTCTATGTTTTTCTAAGTGTGTATTCTATGTATGTATTCACAATTTCAGTGCAACTAGCAAAAAACAATTTTCAGCGTGGTTAGAAAAGAATTAAGCACCAAAAACAACATCTTAAAGTACACTTAATGACTGCATTGTTTTCTCCGGGAGTTTACGGTCCTTTCGGCAAAATTCGTGAAGTCAGTGGTCCGTCCACGTCATGTCACGGCGAAATAAGCTATCGGTTGATCAACAAACGTCTGTTATAAGTTGTGGATTGTCTCCTACCCAGCTTTGCCATTCAATCTACAGCCCGCTCTGTTTTGCCTTGAATTACTTTCGAACATGGTCGAATGACTATCGAGCACGGAGAAGATAGCACTTGTAGGAAGTGTAGTGAAGGCGAGAAAAGAAATCTCTCACCCGTTGTTGAACTCTAAGTGGTTTAAGGGTTCTTTCGGATGCATCATCTAACAAGCGTGTTGTGCAGCCGTCTCATGGTTCACGCTTTATGCAGGTGTTTTTGAAAGCGAGAGCATTCAGCCCGGAGTACAACGACCCCGTCACGGAGTCCGTGCGAACCGCAAGATGGCGTCCGACGACCGCGTCGAGATCAGCGTGCTCAGTGCACCGTGAGCGATGGAGTCACGTTATAGTCTTCAAAAAAATGGCAGCATATGTACGGAGTGAATGATGGATAGTGGGGCGAAGCATCCATCCGTAATTTCGTTCTTGCTTCCGTCCATCCATGCGTGCGTCTGCGTGGCCGCCCGTGCGTCCATCCGCCCATCCGTGTATACGTCTGCTCGTGTGTCCGCACGTCCATCTGTGCGTTCGTCCCTGCTTTCGTCCATGCATCCGCTTCTTCGTCCGTCCATGCGTCCATCCGTCCGTGCAGCCATCCGTGCATCCGTGCATACATCTGTCTGTGTGTCCGTTCGTCCACCTATTCAACATTCCAAGTACCACCATTTCGCATGTTTTCATCATATATTCCTCATATAAAAGCACCGCCATCCAGCGGACATTCCTAAGACAAAACGAGAGGAGGCACACACACACTTTTTTACGGCTTGCACTCGTGTCTACTTCCCACCTTTAACCACCTCGAGTTCATGGTATATACTAGTTCAGTGTATTCATGGCGCTGTGGCCCAACGCTCGCTAAACCTTTCTAAAACCTAGGAGGTTACGCCCAGCGAGTATAACGTAGCAACCCTTTCTTGTATTCTGTGCGTTGTTGAACAATAAAAAATTCGCAGCGTGCGCGTTAACTAAAAGCAGAGTTCTCCTGTCTCTCATTCCCCTTTAGCAGCCATTGGCATGTACATTGAGCATTATCTTTTATTGTTCAACAACGCACAGAAGAAATCTGTCGCTGGCACCACCTTGAAGGTCAAAATGTTATACTTGTTACACCCTACTACAACGGCTACGAGGGACGAACAGGTGCCGCTATAAGGAGCTTCGCCCCTAAAAGTGAACCCCATCGTCGAACATCTTTGGCGATTGTCGCTGGTGGCTTTTGCCTATAGACGGTTTCAAGGTCACAAGCGTTGTACTCTAGAAAACTTCCGGTCACCTCATTTACCAGCTCTTAACCTCGAAACGGAAAGCATGTTTTCAAGTTCCTTTTAAATGTAAGAAATACCTCGCCTTAGCTTTTCAGATAAAAGGAACGTGCGTAAAGTTCAAAGTAATCTCTTCTAATTTTTAGTAGGCCCGTGTGCTCAGATTTGCGTGCACGTTAATGAACCCCAGGTGGTCAAAATTTCCGGAGCCCGCCACTACGGCGTCTCCCATCATATGGTGGTTTTCGCACATTAAACCCCACATATCAATCATCAATCTTGTAATTTTTATGTAGCTGAAAAAAAGATTTATTCATATATTTTGCCCAATAAGGGTAAGAAAGTGTAGAAAATCAGTGGGCTATTTTCTAAAACTCTTCTTGCCCACCGATGCTATTATGGCAGATCGGTGAACCAAACCGGATGTCATCAAGGGGCTATGTTTGGAAACAGTGACGTGAAAACCGTCTGCAATAAAGGTTATGATGAAAAATTGTCCATCAATTCTCGCAAATACCCTGTCACCTTTATGATCGACGTGACATATGTTTATCTGTAAGCAATCGATGTTGAGTGCTGTGTGTTCCTTATAAGCGTCTTTTATTGTCTACACTCGCCAAATAATGAAGCGCCTTCTGGTGCGCCATGGAGCACCTCCCATGATGCTTTATCTTCCAGAGCTGTCGTACTCGCACGCTAAGTTCATTTGCTTTACACTTAGCCTAAATATGCATATACGCCACTGCGACATTCGTTGCAGCATCCGAAAGTGCCGAAGAGAACGTGCGGTTGGCGTCATGAGTCATCAGCACCAAGTGCCACAAAGTGTACCTACGCGAACGCTGCAAGATCTTCGTACGAAACCTGGAGGACTGCGTTGTTAAACTTTAGCATTCGTGTTCCCAAAACACTCTTATACCTATAGGTGCTGTTCTTAACTACAGTGCTAGCTCGAAGCACACGTGTATACATGTCTTTATGAAGCTGCTGCTAAAACCGTCTTGCTTGACAAAAAAAAAAAGAATGGCCACAAAAAGCAAGACAGACAAAAGCAACAAAGAAAACAATATTCAATGCCTATTGCAATGGGGCCTTACAAAACGATGGCCCAGTAAACTGCAAAAACGATCAATGGTGCCACTGAAACATTTTTTAAACAAATAAATGTTTTTTTTTACCTCGCCGTTAAGGATCGTGTAGATGAATCTATTACTGCCCTTCTCTCTTGAAGAACTGTGATATGATTGATTCTGAGGAACGTGGTGGTTAGGGACGGCAGAATAATTTCAAATTCTTAGGTTTTCTTTTTCAACTACACGTAAATCACAGCACACTTCAGGAATTGGAGAAACGTTTATTCATTAAAATTCGGCCGCCATTTTCAGGAAATGAGTCACTGACCTTGTGCTTAGCAGCACAACGCCATAGATTCTACACACAATTGCGGCGGGTGTAGTTGCGATGGACTACACTTGTGGCCCCGGCCAGTATCACAGCGGTGATAAACTGTTCGCGAACACCGCTTCTCTTGTACTACGTATTATATAATTGGCGTCGACGCTCGTTCGCCAGCTTCGCGCATTTCACTTCTTCAGCACGAATGTGACGCCGTCCGCCACGGTGACCAAGCTGATCTGAACGCGATCGTCCGTCGCCATCTTGCGATTCAGCCGCCGGATGGCGTCTGTCTCAGGATCGTTGACTGTTGGATTGAACACTTTCGTGTGCCACAGAACCTGCGTACGCAATCACGCAGAATGTAGTATTCATACAGTGACACAAAGGATCATGCCTTGAGCCACCAAACACGCGCACCACTATCGTTCTTTGGTCCACACGCCTAGCCGCTGCTGTCTAATTTTGAAAAAAAAAATTAGAATGAAGACAGCGTGTTGAGGTATTTCATGCACTTTGATGTAGAAAAGAGCATGTGCCGGTCACACACTTGAATAGTGATCTTTTTCTCAATTCAAGTTTCGTAAGGGGTCCTTCTGCTCCATGAAAAAGGATTTTACTTCAACTCTGCATCAGAGGCGCTATAGTAACAGTAGATTTGAATGGTCGTTTTCAAGTGCTCCAGAGTGTTATTGCCACGCACGTCGCGAATAGCTGATGCAAGTAATAGGCTCTAGATACGTTCAGCTGGCTATCTCGGAGCACCACGCACCGACTCGGGGTGCTCTGAGGTGGCCTCTCTTCGACCTCGGAGAGGCGCCGAAATTTGATCACGGTGAGAATATGCGTTGGCGTGCTTTCTATTCCGGCCTCCGACTGCATGCTCTGCCGAGCGGCTGCACGTTCGGCTAGGACACGCGTTGCACTGGCTCGAATCAAGAGCGGGCTCTGCATTGTCGAAATCCGAGTGAGAGTGTGGTGGCGCCCAGCCGAACGTAACCGCAAGAGTGCGAAATCATTGGCGCACTTTGTTCGAACCGTCTGTCGGCTCGTGGCATGAAGGCGACAAGCAACTCACATTGTCAACGGCGATGATGCCGTTGCGCCTCACGAGCAGCAGACTCTTCTCGTAGTAATCGTCGACGGAGTTCTTGTCGGCATCGATGAAAATGAAATCGAAAGAGTTTGATCTGCCCTGGGCGATCAGATCGTCTGCAAGTCGGGAAAAAACCGTGCGATTGAAAATCGTGTTGCGTGACTCTACAAGGGTTGCCTGCAACATGCACAAACACGCTCTACCTGCCTGACAAATAACGACACCGACAGTCCGCGAGCGTTTCTCAACCTTGTCGAGCTGTTGTAATGGCATTATGCGCCTTAAAGTGTGATTCAACGGGGGCAAACAAGGCATGCCTTCTAGTTTACAACTCGTCGCACATAAGCTATGACCGTACCCATTGGCTTGGGCTTCACCAGTTAATGTTAGGCTGCCGTTTTATATCTTGACATAATTTCAGGTACGGAACAACAAAGCTGAATAATTAACCTAAACATTATGACAATAAACAGGAAATTATGGCCCCTCATGCGTATATTAGAAGCGGAGCACAATTGTGGTATCCTTCAATTAGTAAATCTATAGTGTCAATGCTAATAACGTAACGGTTAGACGACAACGCTCCAGCTTAGAGTAAAAGCGCCAAGTGTCTTAAAGATCTGCCTGGCACGAGTGAGAGAGTGAGTGAGTGAGGAGTGAGTGAGTGAATGTAAAGCCTTTTTTAATCACGCACAGGAGTCATGTACCACTCCTATATCCTTAGGGCTCTATATAGTGACCTCTTCACCCTCGTGAGCGACCTGTACCTTGTCACCTACAGTGGTATGGGTCGGAGCTGAGCGAGGCGGCCTCACTGTGCTCAGGACTATTTTGCTCACACGACTCGGTCGGCGGGCGAGCCGGGAGTGCCAAATTTATGTGCAGTGGCTTTGATACACGTAGACGTGTATATTGCACGTGCGGCTTGCACACATGGGTGTGTGCGTGTGAGTAAAACGGAGGAATATAGAAATGCCTAAAGTTGCCTCCAAGCGACATCATCCCCCTCCCTCTTTATTTGGGTGTTCAGATTTTTTTAGAAAAGCATCAGCGTTGAGGGAAAACGGTAAACGCCTGAACGCTCTAGCTTGTTTACAGAGCATTTTCAAAGGTGAACTTTTGTACTTCATTAAGAACACTCCTGATGTGTACATTTGTTACAGCGTGTCATTAGAATGCGCTGGTAGGTTTCTAAGGAAACGCTTAAAGGGAAAACCTGTGCCCATACGAAGTCCATCGGCTTGCTAAAGAAATGCAATTCTCATTCAAAAGAGCATTTAAAAGCACTCAAAAGCATTTATAAGGACTTGCCTAAGGACTTCTTTGCGTCGCCAATAATAATGTCTATCTTCTCGTCGACGCCAGCCTGCAAGAAAAATAAGCGTTCTTCAGCACATCTCTTGATTGTGTGTACGGACCAGACATGCGTTGCTTAAGAACTGTGCACTTAGAATCTCAATACACATCAGTATTGCCATTATTCCAACCACGTCAAAACTGGGGCAATTTATTAAAGGAGAAAGTACACTTGGCGTGAAATGGCATTGCGATCGCTGTGAAATACAGAGGACGAACTGCAGTGAAGCTTCAAATATGTAGTAAGAATGGCACAAAGAAAAGTGCGAAATAATCAGGGCTTTTGAAGAAGGCTCTTATGGCAGCTTCCCCCAGTTTTGCCTGTTATGACTGTTGTGTAGACGAACAAAATAGACTGCTCTAAAATTATTTTTGGTAAACTTGGTTGATACACAAAGCGTCTCAGTGCGATGATTATTTTTATAGCCGTTCTTATGTGCGTGCGTGCACCAGTTGGTGCAAATAAGTTCCGACAAAACAGTGATCCCTCGAAAAACGCATGCAACTATTGTAGTATGCGGCACATTAGCTTTCACAATGGCTTCCCTTCTCTGATAGTTGAAATGAAGACAAAAATAGCTTCTATGCAATTTCTGTATGAAGGAGAAAGTTCGTCTTTTGGCATAGGTATTACTGCTTTCGTTCAGGAGAATGTGTGGTTGAAAAAAGAAAAGTATTTAGAACGAATACAGCTCAAGGAACAAAATCGGAAAGAGTTACAGAACCTTTCTTGCCTCGTTTATTGCGCTTCGTTAGGCTCTGCGCAAATTCTTGTAACGTTCGTCAAGCAATTGAGGAGGTGAACTACGCACAAAAATTCCCTGTATTTAAAGATGAGGAATGGGTGTGGCCAATGTCTGGTCGCACTGCCTCTCTACATACATACATACATACATACATACATACATACATACATACATACATACTACATACATACATACATACATACATACATACATAATACATACATACATACATACATACATACATACATACATACAACATACATACATACATACATACATACATACATACAGACATACATACATACATACATACATACATACATACATACATACATACATACATACATACATACATACAGTACATACATACATACATACATACATACGTACGTACGTGCGTGCGTGCGTGCGTGACCACCCCGCCACGGGGGTCTTGTAGCTAAGGTACTCGGGGCTGACTAGCGGGGTCGAATCCTGGCTGCGGCGGCTGCATTTCCGATGGCGGTGGAAATGTTGTAGGGCCGTGTGCTCAGATTTCGGTGCACGTTGAACAACACCAGGTGGTCTAAATTTCCGGAGCCCTACACTACGGCGTTTCTCATGATCATATGGTTGTTTTGGGACATTAAACTCCACATATCAGTCATCAAAAAAAAAACATGCGTGCGTGACCATAAGTTATGCCGTTATATCCGATATTCGATGAAAAACGAGCGATAAATGGCGCATATAAAAATCGCACTCTGGCTCTCGAAAAATACCATATAAAAAACGCATGATTTAGACTTAAAATATGTTATGAACAGCTTAACCCCTATAGGCTTCCTTGTGGGGTTCCAAATTTTGATTCCTATATTGTGGCAGTGCAACCAGTCAAACGTAATTTTTATTTGCGATAGATGGCAAATATTGCCGCATTTTTTTCCAGCGATTGCACCAAATGTGCTCGGGAACTGTCTTGCAATGTTTATCTTGCTTTCTATACCTTTCAAGCTTTTAGACTTGCATTAACCAAATATATTTTCTTTACAACCAAAGTCGATTCTGCCCTCGAGCATTCAGTTTCGTCATCGAAAGACGAAATGTCAGTAAAGTGAATTGTGACTATTCAAAGTTGTTATTTACCTCGCTCTAATGCATTGTTCCTATATCAGCGTTAATGATAACGAGGTTCAACTGCACTTCGGTACTCATTCAAAGGGTACGACCATACGAAGGACGACGTGCTTACTGCAAACGTTCTGGCCGTGGTCCTTGGCAAAGGCTTGGCCCGGCCGAAACGCGAGGAAATTGAGGGAAAGGAGAAACAAGAAACCATTGCGCAGAACCATATACCCTGAATGAACTGATTGAACCTATCGAAGAGTCTCGCGTACCTCTTTCCAGAATGGCCTCCCGACGTTAACGGTCTCCGCGTTGACCTCCAGTCCAGTGACACGGCCCTCTGGTGGTAGAGCCAGGGCGGCCGCTAGCGTGCTCACACCAGTGAAAACACCTGTATAGTAAACAAGTCACGAATATAGAGCCTTACTTTAGTGAATAGCACTGTCAACTGTGGGAGAGGTCGCAGTTATGCCGGCACTGGTTTCCTATCAGTAGTGTATGCCCTGTTTAGTCTTATCTTTCCGAGAGTGTCCATGTTCTTTGAATAGAGCTATAGCGGCACAGAGATGTAGACAGGAAAGCTGTAAGCTTGCATATGCTTCTCATGCAGGTTGTAAACTAGTTCTCTCCGGTATTTAAAGTCTAAAGTTATTCCTCTGAAAAATTCAAGGCTGTATTCCTTTATAGTTTGAAATTCCGGTGCCCAAAGAACACGGACGAGTCCTCATAGTTACGAAAAACCAACTTACGTATACCTGAATACCGAATGAAAAAGTAGTAAGTAATTGAAAGTTGGCACCTGATTGTATAGTCAGTTTCGACGCAAGAACAAATGTGCGCCTCGACCACGGCTGTCGCTGTCAGAGTGAATTCGCATAATCATGTCGCATTCGGTTATTTCTGTGACGTCAAACACCTTTCGCGTGTTTCAGGTTGGTGATTTTTTCATAAAGAGGCAGGTTCCTGTCGCAGGCTTTCGGTCAAGAACTTGCACTTTCTCGCGAACTTGAGCGAGGATTTCGAGATGACTGCTTAGCCCAGCGTCATCGGCTAAGTACGGACAACGAACCTTCAATGCCCAATATTCGCAGTATTTACTTTAAAGCGGAAAAAGTTCCATGATGAGGACGAGAATCACCTAACACAACCATTTAGCATAGATGAATGGCAAACGTGCTTCAGTTCTGAAGGTTGACTTCGAATGAACTGTGGTACAACGGGACAAATAAGGAAAAAACAGGATCAAGCGCTGACTGACAACAACGAGTTTCGATTTAGCCGCAGCGGGATATATACTTTCGGAAAAAAAAAGTATTGTCAGCCAGAACTTGGTCCTGTCCCATCGTTATCTGTCCTATTGCAGCGCTGTTTATCCGAAATTCAGTACGTAAGTTCGTCTGCGGTTGAAGCTCGCATACTTAAGTAGCAACCGACCTATATATAATAGATCAAGCAATCTCCGGTTCGACAGCCTAATGCTTTCACAATATGCGAATGTCATGGAACTCACCGATTTCCAGGTAATGCTTCGCTCCAGTGGCTTTGAGGAGGATGTCGAAAAGTTGAAGCTCTGCCGTGTCGCTCATCATTCCAGGATATCGCTGTTGCTGGGTTTCCTTTAAAGATGAAGACATACAAAAGGAATGGGTGATGTGAACATAAAGGAAAAACGGCACCGAAATTGTAAAGTCATCAGACTGGTATTTACTGGGACGTGTCTTATTGTAATTATGAACAGCCATTGTAGCGTAGTGGCATAGGAATTATGCAGCTGATATCGAGGACGTGGGTGCGATTCCCGTCCGAGGCGGCTGGATTTTGATGAGGTGAAATTGGCGCAAAAAAAGAAACTGCGAACACCAACTTCGGTGAACTTTAAACCCCAGGTGGTCGTTCGAGTCGGTCGGGAGTACCTCTCCCTCTCTACGACACTTTTCATGTTCATATTGTTAGTGGTGCGCGCATGCACGCACGCATGCACGCACGCACGCACGCACACACACACACTAACACACACACACACACACTAACACCCGCGTGTGCGCGGGTGCGCGCAATTTTTTTAAAGAGGGTAGTCTTTCTTGGGGATCTTCGACGCAAAAACTTTGTTCTGTCTGTCTGTACATTTGACTGTTTGTCCACTCTTAACAGCACCGGGTATTAGAAACGGCCGACCCTATCCGCAGCGCCCACCAATGTTGCTCAAGGTTGAGCGTTCATACTTGTGCAATTGTAAATTAAAAAGCAATTATTGCGCATGTCTGGGGCACCATAACAACAAAAATATATTCTACATGTGCGTCTTTTACTAGAAAAAGCATACATAAGTAGTTTTAAGGACCGTAGCGTTTATCACGCAGCGCTGACCTTGCAACGCTTGCACGAAAAGGCGAGTGTTTCTAACGCTTTGCTAAGTGCTAAGACAAAACAATGGTAACGTGTGCGCGCGCGCGTGTGTGTGCGCGTGTGCGTGTGCGCGCGTGCGTGTGCGTGGGCGTGTGTGCGTGTGCGTGTGTGTGCGTGCTGTGTGTATGTGCGTGTGCGTGTGTGTGCGTGTGCGTGTGTGTGCGTGTGCGTGCGTGCGTGTGCGTGCGTGTGTGTGTGTGCGTGTGCGTGTGTGTGTGCGTGTGTGTGCGCGCGCGCGCGTGTGTGTGTGTGTGCGTGTGTGTGTGTGTATGTGTGTGCGTGCGTGTGCGTGTGTGTGTGCGTGTGTGTGTGTATGCGTGTGTGTGCGTGTGTGTGTGTGCTGTGTGTGTGCGTGTGTGTGTGTGCGTGTGCGTGTGTGTGTGTGCGTGTGCGTGTGTGTGTGTGCGTGTGCGGTGTGTGTGCGTGTGCGTGTGTGTGTGCGTGGGCGTGCGTGTGTGTGTGTGCGTGTGCGTGTGTGCGTGCGTGTGTGTGTGTGCGCTGCGTGTGGTGGCGTGTGGTGTGTGTGCGCGTGTGCGTGTGTGTGTGCGTGTGCGTGTGTGTGTGCGTGTGCGTGTGTGTTGTGTGTGTGTGTGTGTGTGCGTGTGTGTGTGTGTGCGTGTGTGTGTGGTGTTGCGTGTGTGTGCGTGTGCGTGTGTGTGTGCGTGTGTGCGTGTGCGTGTGTGTGCGTGTGTGTGTGCGTGTGTGTGTGTGTGCGCGCGCACAACACGTGGGAGCGTCAATCATTGCCACCAGTAGACATGACGGCGAATGTGATGGAACAATATCTGCCTATCTGGCGTCACGTAGAACGTAAACTGATTACTAACTGGCAGCTTACCAATACTACCTCGCATACCACCTCAGTGCATCAAGTCTGCCAGAACGAGACCCTCACTATGAATGAAGGAAAGAAGTGTACATGTCTGTTAGATCTCATTAATATTACTACGAATGATAACAGGCTAGAAAACCGAAGAAATGCTAGGGGATGTTATTTGTGGCAATTATAATTTAATTCTGAAAAAGAAGTCAAGAGGACGCAAACATAAGTTCCCATTGGCAGGTTCATATTCTTGGTCAGTTGACAGCTTGTGAGAATATCACGCGCCCCATGACGCCCGCATGCAAAAAAAGAGGGCTTCACACTCGCGGTAGATTAGTTTTAGCTGAGCCCACAACTGTGTCTGGACAGTTGGAGCTGTTCCCGTCGCCTTAGTTCTGTTGGTAGGGCCTCGGAAACGTTTTTTGATGTTCGCGGGTTAGGTCCCTGCCAGCGGCAAGTTATCTTTTCGCTCACTTTATTTTCTTCGCATTTACACAATAATTACTGCCAATCACATCTTCTATAACTTTCTTGGCTTTCTTGCTTATCACCATCGATGTTGTGCTTCACAGAAAAAGAAACTATCCCTTAGAATTCCACTACTAACAAAAGCAGCAGTAGTACTAGTATTGCTACGCGTACTACTATATCACGACGATGACGGCACATTGTAGACTAGGACGGCTTCAATGTAAAAATGCAAGACAGGTAATGACTTTCTACCACGACACGTTTTGCGCAGCTTAATTTTCAATCACAAGATACATTCACCAGTTGCACGCCGTTCATTCATATTGTACGCCTGCATTGGCAGATGGTTCGCGCTTTCCCAAAGTGGAGTTTCACAAACGCGAAGAATACACGGCGCCACTCACATGTTTCGCCCACTTGACACGTGTTTGCAGATCGTACTCATCTAAATGCAGCCGCCTTGGCCCAAAAACGAAACCGTGTTCTGGCAATTAAGAGAACGTCGTAGATAGTGGCCCACTGTAGGCGGGTGCCAATTTTTTGAATGACCATCAGGAAATAATCATACATTACTGGGCTTAAAACTCAAATGAATGCTTTGCACTTGGTAAACAAGTAAATATCAACGACGCATCATTTTGGCGCCCCAGAACTAGAAACACGTTCATATTGATTGATTTGTGGGGTTTAACGTCCCAAAACTACATCTTGATTATGAGAGACGCCGTAGTGGAGGGCTCCGGTAATTTTGACCATCTGGGGTTCTTTAACGTGCACCCAAATCTGAGTACACGGGCCTACAACATTTCCGCCTCCATCGGAAATGCAGCCACCGCAGCCGGAAATCGAACCCGCGACCTGCGGGTCAGCAGCCGAGTACCTTATCCACTAGACCACCGCGGCGGGGCGAAACACGTTCATAGTATACTCACTCTGGCGAGACTTACCTGGCATAGTTTTGCTAGCACGGGATGAAGCGGACCACTGTGGTTGGCCACGTATTCGGCGGCACCTGGAGTCAGGTTGTCGGGCTTCACGAAGTGACCGCGCCCGCTGGTTGCCCACATCATAGAGTGGCGGATAAATGACTGAAGACCGCGGTCGCGACACGCTGAAGTGTCGGTGTAACAACGACGGCCGAGCAGGCAGCGAACAGCAAACCAACGCGGTGCCGAAACAGCTAAGGGAACTCGCATCGGCGCAGTCTAATCACAGCCGACGGACCCGGCGAGGTCACAGCCGACCGGCCCAGCAAGCACGTGAAACAATCGAGGCGGAGGGATAAACATTACAACGTAAACGCCGACTCTCGTTGCGGTTGCCCAAGTCGTGACGTTGCTTCCCCACGCGGCATTTCTGACCTTGTCGGCGGGGGCCGGCACTGAAGCCAGTTGCTATCGCAGAACGATTGGTTTCCATGGACACCATTGCGACTTCGCCTGCGTCTCCTTGGCTTGTGTTGTTTTGTCGCCTAAATGAAATGAACTCTTACTCACAAAGGGATTGGCCGCTCTGTCAATCATAAAAGAAAATATCAACGTTACGCCACATTAAAAAAAACAAAGACATGGTTGAAATGAAATGCATGTAAAACTGTTAAAAAAATAAAAGAATGGAAAAATTCACAGATGAAAGAAGAAGAAAAAAACATTGTTGCCATTGGTTGGTCACACTAGCCACGTAACATTCCAGTTGTTTGAACTAATTTAGGAAGATCGCTGGTGCATCGCAGAAATTTGTTAAAGGTTCAAAGAGATTTGAGGGCTCAAATCAACCTTTACTTTTATTTTTCTACCCTTCCGGATAGCTCTTTTTATTCAAATTCTCCGCTACATTGCTTATACTCCATTATACTCTATTCATAAATATTTGTCCCATCTTCTTATTCATTTTTGAACATACCGAATTCAACTAGTCATCAAAGAACTCTCCTATACAAACCATTTGAGTGTCGGCAAATTGCACAACGTGGGTGTGTGCCATAGATTCAAGGATCTACTTTATTATATTCTATGTGGCAAAGTTTGAACAGCACTGCGCTCCGCCGCGGTAGTCTAGTGGCTAAGATACTTGGCTGCTGACCCCAGGTCGCGGGATCGAATCCCGGCTGCGGCGGCTGCATTTCCGATGGAGGCGGTAATGTTGTAGGCCCGTGTACTCAAATTTGGGTGTACGTTAAAGAACACCCAGTGGTCGAAATTTCCGGAGCCCTCCACTGCGGCGTCTCTCATAATCATATGGTGGCTTTGGGACGTTAAACCCTACATACCCATCTGGAACAGCACTGCCACTTGCACCGAAGTGACCGGCTCCAAAAATAGCAGGTTAGTGGTAGTAAACGTAAATTCTAGATGATGGCGAAAGCGTCGACGCAGACTGTCTGTTTCTTCCCTCCACTTGACAAAGTGGCAAACACTTAGGTGTGGTTAATCAACTATGCACACAATGTATGCACCAAGTAAACAGAACTTTAAACATGCCTTAACAACGAAGCATTTCGACTATATTATTGTCCTTGAGAGCCTTCACTAATACTTCCGAAACGTGAGAAGCACAGGCGATGCTTCTCCAGAGGCCGGGAGTGTCTGTTGATTAAAGAGGCTCATACATCGAATTTCTTCCGATGCACGTGCAGAGGAGCGTGCCCATAACACGTGCCTTTTGACACTTCGTATGCATGCTTCCGCAGCCTGTCCCGGGTCTTTTAAAGGCCAACTCTGGCAATTTGTTGACCAATGGTGGTTCTGTGTTCTTGAGACACTCTTGTCACGCACCCGATAGCTGAAATACTCAGCAAGTTTGAGAATGATTTTTAATAACCAAAAAGGCGCAATACCGAAACCAAAACCCAACCGAGCGCACAGTCTACAATGACGTAACGTTTGGTAGGAACATAAAACCGGATGACGTACGAGGCAGGCTAGCCCTGCCGGCGCGGTGTATGAAAACTGTGAATGCCAGGCCAAGCAGAGGCTCGTAGTTTAGCTCGGAGCTTAGCTCGGAGCAGAGGTGAACGCGCCGAGCGTCAATTGACATGTCGGAGACTGACAGTGTATCAGAGCTGTCCAACAGTGACGATTGCACTGATCCACTTCTCACGGAGGGGACTGTTACGTGAAAAGTCGTCATAGCAAACACACTGTGTCTTGTGTCAGTGGTTTGTGCAGCCCACAAAGCAACACCAACTACTACTCATCGCACACTCATCCACAGGGAACAGAAAATCGCGCATCAAACCAGCGAAACGCCGGCCAATAACAACGAAGTAAGGTTTGACCTTCCACGATATAACAAATCACTACCGCCTACAGCACACTATATACCCCCCCCCCCCTTACATCATGGAGCTTCGCGCTACCATGAAATACTATGGCGCCAGTTACAGACCCGTACGTTTCCTACCCCATCTTTTCGCCATCTTATACACCCTGCGATATACCCCTCCCCTTTGTGCATTTTCTGTCAACAAAGAGCTAACCTAGACCATATCATGTGGGGGTGTACTCGAAATCCACCACCAAATTCTATACACATTAATAGTAAGGAGCAGTGGGAGGCTGCTATGTGCAGCTCGGCGCCCGAGGTCCAGGACCAGATCTTGGATTGGGCCAAGAGGGTAGTGGTGGTGGTAGTGGTTAGAAGGAAGAGGAAAAAGGCACCTAATTTCTGTCTGCCTTCAAGCGACACGGCGCAGTGCCTTATAGGGGTGGAGGGGAAGGAGGTATAAAAAGAATAGAAGGAAAATAGATGAAGAAATAGACAGGCAAGCAGCGGAAAAAAGAAGGAGATAGGAAAGTGGGGATCCGGTCGAAGCAGTCCGAGGGCGGGGCGCCACAATGCGAGAGCCAAGAGGGTAACGGAGACGTATACGCTGGGTAGGCTCCTCTGACACTCCACCACCGCACCTTTCCCTCTTGGGATGAATAAAGTTTTTCTCCTCCTCCTCCACGAAGTAAGGAAGAACACCACCGAACGCCGCCGTCGTTGCCTTGTGGCCAGCACAGTAAACGCTGCAGCAGCCAAAGTTAGCGATGCCACCGCCTGCGTCACTTCCGTTGACATGCCAAACGTGACGACACGCAGACAGTGTTGCCGATAATTCTGGAAAACCAGGTGAGCCGTTTCGAGGCTGTCTTCAAAATTCATTTGCAAACAATCAAATCATACCTCAAGCCTGTAATTTAGCACAAATTACGGTAATGGGCAAAGGAACGTACCCAGCGAATTTCACTGAGAACCACTGGCCTCAAAAAATGTCGCCGGAATCGGCCTTTAAATGAACATTCGCTTTCTTTTCTTGTTGTTCGCGCTTCCTCCACAAACCACTTTTTTAATTAGTTTGGCCATTAAAGTGTTTTTTTCAGAGGCAAAACAGCTAATGAACGAGGCCTCTGCTTTGTCGCACTGTAGCCGCCGCTGACGATGGCGATGAAAAACAAGCGCGTTCCAGATCACGCGTTCCAGACCACACAATTCCTCTCTGTCATCACGGCGCAGCACATGCAAGGTACCCACTATACATCATTACGATGGCGATGACGCCGATGTCCATGAAGATCACGATGATGATCATAGAATACGACTAAATAAACACTGCATATAACTGCTCACCACTTGACACTCATTTAGATGCGGGTGGTCAATGTCACGGGTCATTTACGGTAACCCCAAACGATTCAATTGCTTCACCTACTCAAAATTATTGACTTTCCGGAATTTTCTTAACACGAAAGTGTTTTATGCCGGGGTCCACCACTGACATATCTCCGTCACGGAAGTGACTTTGGAAAATATATACTAAGACATTGCAAAGAAGAAAAAAAAACAGAAGGTCCGCATCTCTTGCGCGTAATATCACCAATATCCTCTCGGATCACTGCGTGCGAAGCTAACCACGACGCCACAGAGCGTACGATGCCTGGAGTGCTAACGGCGAGCTCTCTATATACACCATAGACTGTTCGGCACTCCTCAGAGCTTCGAAACTTTAGCGCGTGAGTTTTCGTTATCAGTGGTGAGACGCGCGACCATCGCGCGTTAAGAAGTGTATACGGCACGCTCTAAAAATCGCCGCCTCCACGGAGCGTAGTCTCTCCGGCGCGCGAGCTTATCAGATTCGTAGTTCGAGAGAGGACAAAGGTCACTTCGCACGCTGCCATGGCCGCGTTGACAAAAGGAGCGTGCTGCTGACACACGACGCAGGAATAATTGTGATAGTCGTTTGCGCTTGTATTTTGTATACTTGTGCGCTCGTTTCGTGCGTCCTTCTTCCATTTTGAACAGCGCGCTTTAAGTGACGAGCTGTGATAGTTATTAGTCCACGCTCGTCCTGTGTATGCTGATTTCGTGCGTGCTTGCTCCTTGAGGTGTGCGCTGCAAGTTTCGAGCTGCTTGCCGTTCCTAACGTGACTTTGTACTTTGTTGCTCTTTCTAAAAAATGCACAATAAACGGTCAACTACCTCTGTAAAGATACGTTTCACTTTCGTGTTACACCGATTCCTATATAAGGGGATCAGTTCGGTTATTTTTCCAAGAAAATAGGTACCGAGAGCGTGCCATGCAGTGGAAGGTCTGCACCTTTCACTGGCACGCTGAAAACAGCGGGGACAAAATTCATTATAATATACGCAAATGGTATTTAGTATTGTCGACGTGGTTAATTAACATATACGGCCATAGCATACCGTTTAACTACATAATATGAAATCGTTTAGCCACAACTGAGCAACAAGACCTTTTTCTGTGAACTAATTGAATTTGAGGGAGGTAAAGTGTATATTATCGATACCAAATGAGAGTGCGAATGGGTGCCCACGGGAAATCACAGGTTTTGCGACCTCTGTTGACTAATCCCAAAGCCAAAGCGACATATAGTGTACGCTCATGCCAATATTGTCTTCTTCACTGCGCTCGCATGAAAGGAGGAAGAAGCAGAACGCAATGGAGCAAAGTCGTGTGTCTACGCAGCGCATCAACGACGTCGAGCCTCCCGTGACCTTCGGTCATGAGGTCGACCCGAGGTACGTCGCTGGAAAACAGATCATCCGCTTTCGGGCCTCGAAAACAGTGTTTGTTAGAACGTTCGCCCGAACATTTTCTTGAGAGTAAGGCAGATGGTGCGCAGCTCAAAGATAGCGCGTAGGTCGTATACTTTCAGCTAAAGTTTTTTCGCGTGTCATTTGAGCCCAATTACCTTGGCTGAGCCAAGCAGTGAGGTTGCGAAGGAAGCTGCGGAGACAGCTAACGCTACTTGCCTACTTCTGCGTTAGCCAGCGTTGAATCTCGTTTGGTCTAGGACATCTAAAGCTGCAGGACGAATAAGTGTACGCACTATTTCATGCTTTCATGTCTACATGGTGTGGTCTAGGTGCATATGCGCGCCGTCAAAAGCGTGGTCTTAAGTTGTAGTCAGAATTGAATGATATATCGCCTTCATCAAGCAATAAACAGCTACACTATTCAGAAAAACTCCTAGTTGTATTGGTAAATTGCTGCGCATAAAGACGCAGGTGCAACAAGCCTGACCAGCCTCACTACCGGTCCATGCTTAGGACTGTGCAGCGCTCGAAGTTTTCGATCTTAAATCGCTACCGGTCGTCGTTGTAGAAATACGAAGTCTAGCAGCCAGGGGAATCCCAACTCCAATAGTCGTAATTCACTCCAAGATGGCGTAATGCTTCATGCACTTCAAATCTAAATGCACGCAAGTGACTCCGAACACATAATCTAATCACCAAGATACAGAGGCAGCTAAAACAAGGAAGCGCGATCGCAACCGCAATAACACATTTGCAGAGACTGAATTGTGTCTTTTAGTAATATGTACCTTCATACCATGTGACCAGTTTCCACTGCTATTTTACAAGGAACATGCAAAACCTATAGCTCGTGTGCGATTCCGATATTGTGGGTTCGGAACGTAAGAGAAGGGCGCTTTTTCCTCGTTTTTTAATAATGCTAAATTGCATCATAGTGCCTGCCCCACAGTTTACGGTGAATTTTCTTTATGCTTTTATTAGGCCCTATTTCTGGTTAGATTCGTCCGCTCATGCGTGCAGACAAGATCGATTACCTCTGAAAGTGTCACGTTCATTGTCTTTTCCGAAATCATTCAGTTACAAAATACGTGGACTGCTGTAAAGCTGAACGCATAGCGAACGATAGAGAGACAGAGAGAAGCAGTTAACGAATCATCTAAAGACGTAAACCGTCTCACACGTGCAGAATACGAAGCATGGCGGCCGACAAGACGTTCACCTCGATCGCCTGTGCCGTCGTGATCGTGTGCATATTCTCCTGCGTCGTCCTTTCCATGGTCCTCTACCCAATCTTGGGAAAGATAAAAAATGGTGCGTCGCTTTTCCTCACTGCGACTTGTTTGTTCACGTGCTATAAGAAACAGACCAGTTATCAGCGTATAGTTTACCGTAAAAGTAACAGATATCTGCCATACGTCACGATTGACGTCACACTTGACGAAGAGATCATTGCGCGCTTGTTTCGTGCATCTTTCTTTCGTTTTGAACAGCACGCTTTAAGTGTCGAGCTGTAATAGTTGGTAGGCCGCCCTTCTCCTATACATGCTAATTTTGTGCAAGGCAAGAGAAAGAAGTAGGCTTTTCGCACACCATGCAGTCGCTTGCGTTGAGCTGCTGGATTTCCTGGTCCACCAAGATGTGACGAATGCCTAAATGTTCTCCCCTTTTCAATGCACGGTATTTGACCTATAGGTATACTTTTGTCAGTCGGTGTCAGTGCGGAACCATTGCGCGTGGTGTTTAGCAGATGAAACCAGACACACGAAGACAAGCACTGGAATCGCAACTGAATGTTAGACTGATTGGATCACACAAACCTCCACACAATAATTGGCAGTGCATGCGTAAAACACCATTTGAGTCATGTCAAAGTTACAAACCTAACAATACAAAAGAACCAAACGTGTGAAACACGGAAAAAACGATTCACCACAAAGCTTACCAGCTATCTAGAAACGCGAATTATTTATCTGTGAGGAAAACTGAATGTTCACTTACACATGACGCTTTGCTCTGCTTCTTGACTTCCAAGGCCTCACCACTTCCACGTTCCGTCTTGTATAAAGGGCCCGTGAGCCACCCGGAGTTCGAAATTAAGTTGTGGTGGGAAAATCGTGCACGAGTGTACGACGAACACGGAGCCATGACAATTTTTCCAAACAGTGCCGTAATTGTTACCTCATTGCGCACTGCGGAAAAGACGAACACTTCAGATGAAGGACTAGATAGCGCAACTCGCCCAAACAAGTACCCTTATAAGTTATATTTCCAGTACAATGGGCTTGCACTTGTGTCCATCTAGTCCTGCACCTCACGTGTTCATCTTTTAAGCAGTGGGCAATAAGATAACAATGTAGGTAACACTGATAACCAACTCGCCCAAGCAAGTATCCTTTGAGGTGCCGTGATAGCGGAATTAGACGCGTTTGATTATGGAAACCGCACTCGCTCTCTCATGTCCCACCCTCCACGATGTCCTCTTCCAACTTCCCAGCCGCTTTGCCCTCTTGTCCGTGTGCCTCTCGCAGAGCGCCCCTCCCAAGCCCCTCCCTGTCTCGCGTGGCATACGTCATCGCTCACGCGCTGCTTGAAACACCGTCTACTTCCGGTTGTCGTGACTCTGTCCGTCGACTCCGTCAGTTGCGTTGTAGCTGCGTGTTTGTTGGCGAGTTGGCTCAGCCGGCATGGACTTTGAGTTGCGCGCACCTTCAAAGGATTGTCAACAGGAGGGAACCGTACAGGGACATGCCGTGCTAGACGACCTACGCCGCCGATTCGTGAGCGGGCGCACGCACGCGGGCAACACGAAGAACAGCAATCAGCGTAGACAGTTGCTTCCAAACTTACCGGAAGTCGCAGGCTCTTGTCCAACCAATCACAGTATGTTTGGGTCGGCGCGGACAGCTGCTTCCAAACTTACCGGAAGTCGCAGGCTCTTGTCCGACCAATCACAGTATGTTTGGGTCGGCGCGGACAGCTGCTTCCAAACTTACCGGAAGTCGCAGGCTCTTGTCCGACCAATCACAGTATGTTTGGGTCTGCACGTCACAGAGATATTCGAACGGCGCGTCACGCGGAGGCGTGAAAGGTCCGTAAGAAAGGAGGGATTGTTTCTTGGAATTCGCGGCACGCCGTCGGCTCGTAGCGCTGCCACGTCTAGAATCGTTGATCGCGATGGCATTCCGCACACGATGCCCGTGTTTGCTTGAAATGTTTGAAGAATGTCGGAGGTAATTTACGGGCCCCTTAAGTGTTCACTCCAGTGCTTGTCTAGTCGGCATGTTTGTTATCCTTCACTGTCTTTGTGCGATTTTCCAGTGGTTTAATCTTCCTATCACTGTGAACCAACTGGTCCGAAAAGCTACGTTAATGTATAAATGTGATTGTTTTCTGAAAATAAAGCTTACTAAAGATTAGCGCTCTGTGTTGTCTACGTATGCCTTTATGTTCTCGCCCGTTGACGCTAAGAAATATTATCCAAATGTAGTAACACTCTCTTCTCTTTTTTTTTTTTGCTTCTTTGCAGATATTCTCGGGAATGTCTGACGAGAAGACCTTCCAGCAGGAATCCAGGTCTGCACATACTCACCGATTATAGGCATCATCAGCTGATCACAAGTATTCAGATGGTCAGTTGAACTACATGTTTATCCTAGCTCTGTTGACTCCAATTTTGGTTCATTGCTTCGGTGCACTGCAATGCGGACAACTGGTACTCTTGTCTATACGTGCACTGTTACCAACGACAGGGCTATGTGAGAAATAAACGATAGTGCTTAAACTGATAACCGACGCTGTTTTTCTTCCACGGCGTTGCATAAAGGCTTACTGTTGTGCCGGTATACACGATACTTAAAACGAGAATAGCAAAAAGCTTGGAATGACTTAGAACCAGAAACTGCCGTGTCCTGATTTTAGATTCGAAGCTTCTTATGGCTAAATCCGGTTGAGCTCAATCCGGTGTGCGGCGCGTCCAATCGGAGTGGTCCGTTTCTCATTGCCCATTAGCAACGATTGGCATGTTCCACTACAAAGCACCGGTTCATCACTGCGTGCTTTGCACCTCCCCAGATTTCTCTCCGGCGCAACTCCACAATGAGTGCCAGCCTCAACACCACCGCCACTGTCGTAAACGTCGGGGCCCGCTGTTTTGCATCTACACACTTCTTCGAGACGCTTTTATTCAAATTAAATGGAACTAATGACCAATCAGCGTTCAAGATAAGGTAGAGATACTTAGAGATTTGGTGGAGTAGGGCTGCGAAGAGACTGATAAACTGGAATTCAATTAAGGCACATGTAAGTGTAGAAATAGCTGTTCTAATTAAAAGGAATCGGAAAAAATTATATTGCTATAGAGTACAACAGATGCAAGTAAAGTTATTACAATCTAAGCAACTATTTCTCGTCGCTTCGTTTCAAATGGGATGCCAACGATCAATGTCATGATCGTCATAAGAGTTATCTTTTTCTTTTTATGCGGTAAGCCAAACAGTGTCTATGCAACGAATGTTCTCCCCACTTGCGGTTTAGACGACCAAGTAACCTTCGCTGTGATAAATGCTTAGCAGACACTCACAGGGCCACAGGAATTAACCAGCGGCACACAATCGTATGGAGAGCTATTCGAAATGTTTTTCCCTATATTTTCTCTCGTGGTATTTGTTACAGAACCGAGATTTGGTGACGTGATTTTCTGCAATCATACTGTATAGAAAAAAACAATTCGAATAGCTCTCCATATGATAGTGTGCCACTGATAATTTAAAAGGTCGTGGTGGAATATAAGGTTGGAACATCATGGTGCCAAGCTACCAAGCTGAATACAGCATACACAACACGTTTTAGGGCACATATTTAATACACGAATGCACACACAAATTATCATGTCTCATGAAGGCAAATTTCATCCTGATCAACACACGATCAACGCTTCCAGTGGGATACTACATTACTGTTTATCGCCGTCAAAACTGGGTAAAAAGTTGGGGATTTTTAAGCTTCGCCTTTAAGAGTTGAACGCAATGGCGATATTTTGTTGCTAGTGCGTACTTCAAATACTTAGTGCATGAAATCTTTATGAACTTGCTATGCACTCATTACGTGGCCTTAAAGGTGCAGTAACTTTCATGCTTATTGTCCCATATTGGCATTGTCGAAAAGCTTTAATAATACGAAAGACTTGATTTACCTAATAACCCATGCATATAGCTTTATCTGGTTCACTAGAACACGTTTTTATGTCTTTTTTTTCTGTGTTAAAATAATCTTTCAGTCCTCTTCTCCATCCCTATACCGAGTAGCGTGCTAGCAATATATAGACGCCGGGAAAATTTGTTTTTTTTCTAATAATCTCTTTCTCTCTCTTTCTTTCATGCTTTATATACAAATGCGTCCTGTATACCTGCTTCAGAGTACAACACGAAAGATTGCCGTAATAAAGCATGGTTCAAACGTACATTGCCATCGGGTGACAGAACATGGGATTATCACGACTTTATATCTTGGAGCTAGTCACTCACTATAACAGGCACACAGGCTATTGCACCCTTAAGACCACGTAGTGGATGCAGAGGTTCGACGCGTGGACCTTTTCCTTTCGCGTGATTGCAATTACGGACCACCGCAGCAAGTGCGTACGTTAAAGAAAACACTCGAAAAAGAAGTAAAGCGTTAAAAATGAAAATATAAAGGGAAATAAACGAATTATAGAAATTTTAGGTAAAACAACAGAGAAAGACGTAGACAAAGAGAAAAAGAGACAGCAAAGAATGGACGATGACAACAGATAGAAAAGAAAGTCATGAAGATATCTAAAAAATATCAAGACAAAGCAAGAACGGCTGTTCATTTCATATGCTTTCATACTACTAGTGGCAAGCTGCTATACTTTTTCTTTTGGAGCATTATTACTGTCCTAATTGTCCTCAAAATACGGCACTGCGTCAGTTCACATGCCACGTGTGCAAGGTTTCCTCCTTCCCTCTTCTTTGATGGCTTTATCACCGCTATGCTGACCTTAATAAAACGAATTACAGCAGCAGTAGTTTTAGAGGCCACCTGCATGCGGTATCATCATCTTTTGCGTTTTGATTTGCTGTCATGTATGCGACAATAACACCTCGCAACCTGCAGCTTCAGATCGTTCAAGCGTGCGGTTCCTACATTCTTTGCAGTGCCAGTGGCATTTCAACTACAGTGAACACTACTTCTGTGCGCGTCTACGACCATTCGAAATAAGCTACATCATTTAACGAAAGACGCGCAGAAGATGGCCGAAGCTTTATGCCTGGGTACGCGTGGTGCGTCAGAGCTCACTTTGCGAAAGCCAGCAGCGAGACAAGACGCCCAGATGATGACGGCGTCGAACCGCGGTTCATGGTAATGTGTGCTCATATTGGGGCTCTACTTCCCGAAATCACAATGTGATCATGAAAGACCGTTGAACAGGCCGTTGAAGATGCCGTTAGGGAGGCCTCTAGAAATTTCGACCATCCACTGATCTTTAACGCGCACCCAAGTCTAAGCACACTGGCCCTCCGGCATTTTCACTATGCACCAAAAATGTAGCCGCCGCGGCCGAGATTGTATCCCACGACAACGGAGTGACCAGTCGAGCGCCACAACTGCTGGAGCATCGCGGCGGTTTTGCCCATGGAGGAGAGTGCACTTCAATGATCACGTACAGATCTGATACTGGCCTCAAAAATAAGCAGTAACGTCGAAGGAGCTTCTGACGGAGTTATCACAGTGACCGCGACACCAAGGTTATCACTTGCGTGACAAATTAAAAACAGACTAAAAGAAAACATGTGAAATACAGAGTACATTGTTTCTGTTTGCACAAACGAGTTACATAAAATGAATAGCACATTACGTAATTAGTGGAGTGAAAAGACCAGCCACTACAGCAACTTCATTAGTAAATCAACTTTACCGGGCTGAGTGCCTGATAAATTTTTCAAACAATATTTTGAACAGCATGAAAGGTAGCTTTGTACAACCTGTAGGATGCCGATATTCCTACTAGGCATTACAGGTTGGTGAATTTGGAAGGGTATACTTGTTTACGATAGATGGCTATCCTCTTTAAGTGGTGTTTTCCCACGATTTACTAAAAAGCTAAAAAGATCAAGTTCCGTACGCGCTAAAAATGTCCAAACTTTAAAGAGTGGCAGAGTATGCATGCGTACTTGTGTAATCAAGCAATCACAGAACAAAATCATTTGTTCAGACTTCATTTCTGTAATTCGGGGAAATTTGAAGTGCGGGGCCAAAATAAACTTTGAATTTGAGGTGGTGCGGATGAGAGACCCGTTGCTCTTGGAATCAAGAGGGGCTGCGAAGTGTTGTAGCGTGAGGTGGCAGAAATGATGTCGGCAGTTGCTGAGGGACCTGACGAAGAGAGAAAAAACGATGAAATCTGGTTAAAACCGTAAACGGTAGTTGCAGCGGTGAAATTAATAAAGTAAAAACTATAGCTAGTTTCACAAGACTTGAAAAGATGTTACAGTCTTGCCGCAAGGGTGAAACAATGAAATCAACAAATCGGAAAGACAAGCAGTTCTAAGCTTGCAGCAGGCCGCTTAAGCACAAAGGACGCACGAAAATAATGCACGCAGGATGAGCACGAACGAACAACTGTGACAGTTGTTACTTTATGTTTGAGCCACGCACTGCGAATGCAAGACTCGACGCTTTTATTTTTTTTTTTTGAAGACTATGGTGTGTGGCGTGATCTCTCGGTGCCTCCTGCCACAAACTTGCTTTCAACGCAATGAGTTCTCGCCGTTCTACATCGCGAGTGGGTACAAAAAGGGGCTACTTTTAGGGGCGAAGCTCCTTATAGCGGCACCCCTTCGTCCCCCGTAGTATGTAACAAGTATAACATTTTGACCTCCAAGGTGGTGCCGTTGAGAGACTTCTTCTGTGCGTTGTTGAAAAATAAAAAAATAGTGCTCAATGTACATGTCAATGGCTGCTAATGGGGAATGAGAGACAGGAGCATTCGGCTTTTAGTTAACGCGCAGGCTGCGATCACCATTAGCAGCCATTGGCATGTACATTGAGCACTATCTGACAAGAAAGGGTTGCTACGCTATACTCGCTGGGTGTAACCTCCTTAGCTTTAGAAAGGTTTAGCGAGCGTTCAGCCGCAGTGCCATGAATACAATGAACTTGTATATACCATGAATGAACTCCAGGTGGTTAAAAATGGGAAGTAGATACGAAGCGCAAGCCGTAAGAAAGTAAAAGCCGAATTATCCGCCTCTCATTTCCCATTAGCAGCCATTGGCATGTACATTGAGCACTATCTGACTGAAAAAGTTTGCTACGTCATACTCGCTGGGCGTAACCTCCTTGGTTTTCGAAAGGTTTAGTGAGCGTTCGGCCGCAGTGCCATGAATACAGTGAACTAATATATACCATGAACTCGAGGTGGTTAAAGGTGGGAAGTGGACCCGAAGCGCAAGCCGTAAGAAAGTGCACGTGTGCCACCTCTCGTTTAGTCCTTGGAATGTCCGCTAGATGGCGGTGCTTCTATATGGGGAATGTGTGATGAAAAGATGCGAGATGGTAGTACTTGGAGTGTTGAATAGATGAACGAACGGACACATAGACAGATGCATGGATGGACGCATGTAACGGACGCAGGGGCGGCTGCATGGACGAACGCAGGGACGGGCGCGCGAACAGACGCACGCACGGACGGGCTGATGGACGCATGGACGGTCACACTGACGGACGCATGGACGGACGGAAGCAAGAACGAATGGACGGACGAATTCTTCGCCCCACTCTCCATCATTCACTCCGTGGATATGCTGCCATTTTTTTCGCATGCCTCTCAAAGGCAGAGTGTCGCTTTCCATTGCGCCTCTCGCGCCATCTCGTTTGTGATAAAGAAGATGCTGAAGCCGAACGGAGTTTTGGCGTACTGCCTGCGTTAAATAGTACGTAATACCATCATTCTTTGCCCTAACTAGCCACTTTTGCAGCTTCGCTTTGTTTTATTTTTATTTTCTATGTATTGCTAAACACTACCCTTTTTGATAATTCGGTCTTGAGGGTAACATAGAATGAAATTATTAGGTCGCCATTAATATGATGAAGGATGCTAGGTGCGTGGTAGAGATGTCTAACGCGGCGCACTGCGGAGCGGGGGTAGGTCACAGATAAAAATACACGCACGCGCGTTTTGAAAACTTCTTATGGTCAATTTTCTCTTGTGTTTTTTATATGCATACATAGATATACATGATGTAAACGGCGAAAACCTGCTTAGAGTGTCAGCACAATTTGTGTCACAATAAAGATATGTGAATTAACCAAACACAGAATTATCGAAAGCAAAAAGAAAAATGAGTTCACTATATCAATGCATTTTCATTTTATGGTAAATACGTACCTATTTTGCGTAAAAGCAGCGTAAATTTTTCAATTCCCGTCACTCTCAACATTGTTCACGTGTGACAACGGCTGAAAACCCCCCGCGTTTAAGCCGAAGCATGCTCTGCTCGCACTCTCTATTACGTTCCTCAAGCACCAACACCATCCCGTGCACATGACGTTATTGTTTTCGCTAGAAAAATGGCTGACAACTGATCATTCGTCCATCACAATATTGCTCAGTGCAATATAATATTTAGCGCGCCACTCAGACAAGCAAAGAAAAAGGAAGAGACAGGATAGGGCGCCAGTCCAGCAACTAGTTCTTTATTGAAATATTATATTAGGTTATCAATTTCCAACTCAGCCAAGAAACTGCACTCTTAAGTAGGCAAATCGACTTCTATACCAGCATAGCGGACCGTGGCTGGAGCTCTTACATTTTAAAGGAGCTTTCACCTTGTGGACGTTTCGTGACATTGCACCCAAAATCAAAACGATGCTATAAAGTGCTGGATCCGCTACAGACGAAACCGTGCTATCATATAATATCATCGTCCACGTAGTTCTGAAATCACACGAGAGGCCTACATTCAATCGAAACGAACTGCTGAGTACCACATCTCATGCTAAATGCACCTGCCTCGCTAAGACACGATGACTAAGAGGTTCTGAAGGCAGGCGGTAAAAATGAAAATACTCCTTGTCGCACCTTTGTACTCAGTTGCTATCAACCATAGTGCCCACGCCGTTCGCATGCACTGAGTAAAATTTAAAACGAAACAATGTTTTTTTTTTTTTTTTTTTGAGACGCTTGAGTCTTCTTGGTCACCGACAACGTCATCATGGTAAGGTTGCTGATGGCAATCGCGTCTTTCTGAAGGCCCGCAGCTATTTAGGGTTTTTCTCAAATGCTGTTCTCGTTCACTTGCGCCAGCCATTTATGATGCTTCGTGCTTGGTGCTCTACGAGGACGAGTATGACCGCATATCGTGATGCCACTAAACACTTAACATGGTTGTCGAGATCATAAAACAGATAAGAATTAACAATTTTTTAATTACAAGTAGTCGAATTAACGAGCTCCTTCTCAACTGTCGCTTTTGAATTCTTAAGCATTCCTATATTCGGCATTTGAGATTAATTTAAAACATAAAGCTTACTCAAGACTCGGATCAATTTGGGATATTTCATTTCAATTTGACGCTAATCGCTTCTATATAAGCTGTAAGCTTTCCCAAATAATTTGTTGAAATTGTATAATCAGGAATTTTAAACAGAGCTTTAGGTGACACATTGTGAATTGTCGTTAAAGAGTACCTAATTATTTAAGCCGAGAATTTCACTTGTTATTGAAAATCTTGCCATTCCTCTCTGTCATACAAATGTGTCCTGAAGCTATAGGTGAAATAAGGAATGCAGTACACAAGGTATTTCTCTAACTGATGCACGAAGCTTTCTACCAACGTTCGGACGACTAGTCAATTATTTGGAGCCGATTCTCAAGAACTGGGTCGTTAAAAAACCTGCGTGTGCAGTATACCCCCCCCCCCCCTTTTTTTTTAAATACGTATCAGAGGCAGTTTGAAGGAGCACTGTGCAAGTCGATGACGTAGAGAAACACCGTAACGATGGGTAAAAAATGTCTTCCTCAGTTATAGGTGCAAATTTCGTAACCTCGCATTCACGTTCGGTTATCTCCGATAGGCAAAGCCTTGAGCTATTCTTTATTACGAAACATAACCATCTCAATAATGATCCTAAGTTTTAAGAAGCACATGACATTATATGAATCAGCTTCCCTAGACGTAAATCACTTGACGAATCCACTTCCAGGAATTCGAGTGAGCGTTTACCATTCACTCTTGAGGGTCGGATTCCTCTGAAGTCGGCAGATGGTAGCGTACTTGGGGCACTTCAATTTCTTTGCCGTCTAAATCTTTGCACATGAGCTGAAGCATTAGGAAGCGCTTGCCCGGATCTATCTTCTGCTTGGACAGTTCCTCCACCACGCCGCTCACGCTGCAAAAAACAAACGGTGCCGGCGTCAGCAAACATTCAAGTGCCAAAACGTTCGTACGGAATCGGCTGACCCCACTTGATTATTGTTTTCAAGCGTGCTGCATGTGTTAAACCAAGACCATCATCGTTGCCACCATAGCATGGCCCTGTGTGTGAAGAACAAACAGAAGAAGACGGGGACGAAGGCAGTCCCTGGTTACCGCGGCTACGGCACCTTCTGTAAAGGTGCTCCGGCCGTTCTCTCTGTATGCTCCACAGCACCAAAGTAGGCTTGAGATGATGTGGAATATACTTTTAGATGTACATATGTTGAACTGTGCTCAGTTTAGCGCCAGCTTGTAAATGATATCAGCCCTTTACTGCCTAATGTCGCGAATTCGCGAATTACCGAAAAAGTTCGAGCAAGAAAGCCGCGGAACGCGTGCTACCTTTCACGATGTCTGTCAAGTACTTACGGAGACCGTAGCTTTCAGCATAAAAAATCTAACACTATTTTGTGTAACGTGTTTTATGATAGAACCAATTGCTTTTTTTGCTGATGGCGGAGAGCGCAAAGCGCGTGCAAGAGCGCTCACTTCTTCGTGTTTTCTCGCCTTGCTGACGCAAGTTCTATCTTAAAGTATGTTGTTTATTTGGTGTGTACGCGCTCAGGACTTGGCACAGAACATGTAACGTAGTTCTGAAATACGTTGTCATTGCTAAGTAGCCTGTTTTGTGGCATGTGGTGAAATGGTGACATATATAAAAGGATGCATTGAAGGTGCATTTTTGTTAATTTAACTGTGGAGTCATTTAAAAGTTTCTATTTAAATCTGAAAATTTTTATTGTGTGCGGCGGTACGGATTGAGGGGGCCATCAATAAGGTTTTTTTTCAACGTGAAAATATTTCATGCCGGGGTCCACCACGGCTCCATGACATATTTCCGTCATGGATGTGACGCTTTAACACATTTACTAACAGATTGTAAACAAAAATGAGAAAGAAGAGTTGCACAGCAAGGCGCCTAACCAGCAACCTCGCGCCGCTCAGCACACGACGCCTACCACTAACCCATCGAGCGACCCCGCATCATACCATGGGCGAGCCATATGTAAGCCCCTTGTACCGCAGGCGGTCCTCAGAGCTCGGCACTGCAGCAAGCTTTCCTCATCAGTAGCGAAATGGCACTACGAGCGCGCGGTGTGCGGGCACGCTTTAAAGGCCGTTGTGCCGCGGGCCGTCCCACGCGCCGATGTGCTCGCCTACTTTAATATGCAGTGATCAAAGTCTGTACAAGCATATGTGCACAGGTGTTATCTAACGTGGTGGATCGCGCGCGTCCGCGCTCATCTCGGGATTCAGGCGCTCTGTACCTTTTGTGCTTTCACTGCAAGCTTCCTTTGAAGTTAAAGTAGCTAAAGAGAGCTCTAACGTCACTTCGCTCGCTGCCACGGCCGCGTTTGCGAAAGGAGCATGCTGCTCACACACGAAGTAAAAATTCTGACCGTTGTACGTGCAAGCTTTTCCAGGTGCATACTTGTGCGTTCTTGTGGCGTACGTCTTTGTGTTTGGGCAGCCTGCTTTAAGTGTCGATTCTGTGACAGTTATTTGTCCACGCTCGTCTTGTGTGTGCTCGTTTCGTGCGAGCTTCGTGCTTGAGGTGTGCGCTGCAAGTTTTGAGCTGCTTGCTGTTCTTCGCGGGACATTGCAATTTGTTACTGCCGCATTCATTCCTTCACCCTTGCGGTAAAACAATGCACAAAGAAGGATCAACTACTTCTGCGAGGACACGTTTCAATCTCGGGCTATGCCGATTCCTAAAAAGGGGGATCAAGCACGTTTTTTTTTTACTTTTAATCAGCCGTTGCCTGTGCGGCTCCCGGTGAACAGAAAAATACACAGCGACGCCGACAACGCCAGAACATGTGGACGCAATCTGTACACTGTTTTAACTTATTCAAATGGTCGGAGGTTTTGCTAGAAAGACTGCTGAGGCTCCTTCATCAATCCTGATCCTTCAAACATCGTACTTCTACACTATCTTACGCCAGAGTCCACCAAGAGGTTGCAAAAGAGCTCCAACGCTGAAACGCAAAGTCGAGCCTGTATGCACGCACTTTTTTAATGTGAAGGAAGCGTGCACCCATGTCCATACAAACAAGTAGGAACACAGATAGCTTTACCTGTCACTTTGCACTTTGAGACGCGCTGAGGAAAAATTATATTTTACAATCTCAGCACCAAATGAAGCGTGTTCGTGCACCACTGGTTATGGACAACAGCACGGAATAGACCTCTAAATGCCTTCGTATGGTAGGAAGTCTTCCTCACTTTTCAACATCCATTTTCAACGATTGATGACACTCGGGTATGGCAACGTCTGTGAATGCTTAAAGACAGTGCTTACGTCATTTTGAGACGCCTGGCCGGCGGAGGCATGTACTCACAGTACAGCATGCGTGCACCTTCGGACAACATGACGATGTCGACCTCGAACTCTTTCTGTCGAAAAAAAAAAGATTTTTAAGTTTAGCAACAATTATAGTACCCTTTTTCCTCTGCCAAAGACAAACAAAAAAGCTAGACAACAAAAAAAACACCCCTTGGTCCATCAACCCTCCCATCAGTAACCCAAACAGCAATCCCGAAGATGTCAAAGTAAAACAAAGGGGTAGGCACTGGTTCGAATGCAGCTTAGCATCATGTTTAAACAGTTATGTTTGAGAAATCTGCCCCAATTTCCTTCGCCATCAATCCAGTTGCAGTAACGATCAGTTATTTCCTTCCAATGAACTCCTCCACCCCTCCTTTCACTGAGTGCCCCTCCTTTCACCGAGTCCCGCAGAATTATTTTGCCAAAGACGATAAAGAAGTGCAATTTAAATGGGTAGCATTGAAAAATGCTCAAACCTTAACAGTACAATAACCAGATTATCATTACTGCTTCGTAGAAAATCTGTGGGGTGATTAGAGAACGATCGAGATCACCGAATAACTTAAGTGGCAAAGTACGTACTAAACTGGTATACTATGGCGGCAGTGTTCGAATTTCGTGGTCGTAACTGATCTATATGGTGTTTGAAGAAGTGCGTCCAAAAATCACCACAAATATGCTGAATATTTACTTATTTTAGTATGACTACACACAGTCATTGTACACATAACTGCTAAAGATAAATTAACCATTTAACTAGCGGAGATTGGTGGTGACATCAGGTTAGACAATTGCTGTCCTCCCAGTGAGGAGGCCATTGCCGCTTTGATATTTCGACAAATTAGCCTCTGCTAAATACTGCGCAGCAATGAATTTCGACCGAATTATGACCGCTACTGTAGCTGAACTGGTCGAGTATCGGATTCGCAATTCGAAGGTTGCAGGTTCGATCCCTGTCGGTGCCAGATTGTCTTGTGCTTTCTGCTGTCATGTACACCTGGCGGCAGATCGGTAGTTCAGTAGGTACAGTGCCGGTTCCGACCCATCATGGACTACGTCTTCGCGTGTATGTCATATCTACAAGAAATTACATACCTTATGTTTTCCACGGCGCTTTATTAGTTCTCAATATATAGTGTAACAATGAAACCCTGTATATTAGGAATATATAAACGCAGGCCTCAATGAGCGTAACATGCATGAGTCGCATTTCTTCGCAGGTATTGCATTCGCTTCTATAGAAGCACGCCTGCATTATGATCAAAGAAAAAAAAAACATTCTCTAAACTGACTGGTCGATAGGGTGCACTTACTTCGAAACTTTCCATGAAATCCTGCAGGGTCATCTCACCTTCGATGTCGATGCTTGTCCACATGGTGTACTCCTGGTCGCGAAACTGTTCCCGAAGAATCGCGGAGAAAAAAAAAAGAACACTGTGTTAGGCTGAATTGTTCCCGATGGCTTCACCCGACTTTATAATGATGAATGCATCCTTTCGTTGGTCACTCGAATGGTCTTCTGTTCCTAAACGTGTTCATTATCACCGGGCATGGTTCACAGCCGGGATTACGTTACAGCGTTGGCTGCTTAGCTGTGTAAAAAATATGAATAATAAGTACTCTGCAAAGGGAAATACCACTTTTATATAGTAAATTTCTACGGGTATCCTGCTTTCGTAAGTCTCAAAATAAATATTTCACATCGTCATTTGTTGGCATATGCTAACACCGCATAAACACTGTCTTTTTCGTAAGTGCCGTTCCATTATACCCTCAAACGATCCTACCGGTCGCATACCGATGATGCGTTTTTAGAACCGGAATGACCAGCGAACAATCGTGCTTAAAGAGGATAACCCATACAGTAAGATTGTACAAAGAGTTAAGGTCGAAACGAGCTGCGACCCTCAAGGAAGGTGCTTGCATGCAGAAAGGCAACTTCTTGTTTCAGGTATGCGAAAAGGAGAAGTTGTTAGACACTATAATCACGGGAGAAGAAACGCTAGTGTTTCATTACACCCGCGAAACAAAACAACAGTCTCGTCAATGGCATGAGTCTAGTTCAATGCCACCCCCATTCAAGAGCGACGATGAAGATTGAGCAGAGGTGCCACGTTTCCTCAGTGAGCTGGCGGGAGACTTCTTCGTCCTATGAATACAAAAGCTAGAACACATACACAATAATGCATGCTTTGTAACAACGTATAAATTAATATAAGCAATGTTTTCTATATGTAAAAATATGTTAAACTTTTTCTATACAACCTTTGTACCACTGTCTCCACACTAGTGCAACTTAACGACCAGCGCGAACAAAGTATCAGCAGGAGGTAAACATCAACGACAACTTTACTTCTCTCGTAAGGATGGAGTTTTTTTTGGTGACGCAAGAAAAAATCAATAACTAACCTTTTTCTTCACTGGAGCAACGGGTTCGGAAAAGCCGAAGAAAGGCAACGCCAAGTTGACGAAACCGTTCTTGTACAGCTCCAACTTTTCGTGACCCTGGGCCAGCTGTTCGAAAGACGATATTGAGAAAACAACAAGGCAATTTAGTGAATCGACACAGAAAACAACAAGGCAATTTAGTGAATTGACAGTGTCATCTCAAGATTGGGAGGAAGCGATGCAGCTCTTTTCCCACTGCTAAGCCGAGCATACCGCGCAACACACAACACAAAAGACGAAGCCAATTCGCAGACAAAGCTTTGTAGTACCACCCCGTGTCTGCATGCGTCTGAGTCAACGTTTCGTCTGAGTGAAGACCGCATGTTATTGAGCCCTACAATTAGTGGTGTGGCTAAGTTTTCTTTTGTTTCTTTCTTATTTACATTGCAGCTGCTTTTCATGTATTTGTGCGCTGTAAAGTTCAAGTAAAGTTTGGTGTTAGTCCTCACTTGCTGCACGCGGATCGTGCTAACAAGCACAGATAAAGCCATTTACATATTAATGATTGCACGCCTTGCTTAGAACAACTGTCACTGCAACGGGGCTTTCACGTCTGCTAATCCGGCCTGTTAAGAATGGTGTAGTGTTCCCATTTTACGGAGAACGTGATAGTATGTCCAAGTGCAATAAAACAGCGATGACGTAGAATACAACAGGACTGAAATTCCTACAGTGTCTGTTAATCCTTCCGGCCCCGGCGTCGTTGATTGACGACAGCATACGATGTTCTTATAGCACATCTTAAGCAAAACTAAAACCGATAATTTTTGGATGAGTATTGCTTCAATTGCCCCCACCTGCGATTGACACCACCATTGTGACATTTATGCAGACTCGACAGTCGGAAAAAGACGCTTGACTGAAGTCATGGGCGACTCAAAGGCGGATAAGAGCCGTTTTCACGACGAAGTCTTGAATCGAAGCACTTCCACGCTACCGAATACGACGTTGGTTCAGATTTTGTGTGCTGTACTGCGTAGAATGAACGAAGAAGTCGCTTTTCACATTTCGCAACCACGGAGCCATGATGACCAAAGTCGACGCCGTGTTTGTAAATCCATTGTGTTTAAACACAGGCTTAATTTTTTGTTTTTTGTGGCTTTGAGAAGCCGGAGATCCTCAAGAAGACAAAAAGCAAACTAATTCTCTGTACCAAATAAAAACTTCACGGCGGAAATGGATAAGAAAGTCTCGTTTTTTTTTTCTATCCCTTCATGTTCTTTTGATTGCTATTGACCAAAACATAAACCTTTAAAAAGTTTACCGTAGTATGTTGATTAATACATCAATTAACACGTAGTATTGTTTTAGGTAGAAAGGTTTCTTTCCTAGGGGTATACGTTCCCAGAGGCCAATATTAAGACGCTGCGTTGCACTCCGTATTATTTTTCTCAAGCTGGGGTTTTTAATATGCAGAGATGTTTGAGTCGACAATTGTTTGTACATTTATCCCCTACTATATAAATTCTAGTACTGAGAAGTAAAGTACAGAAATTCTGAATCTCGCTTCAAAACATATACTCGGCTCCTATTGAGGAAACCGGCCCTAGCGTGAGCGAAATGAATGAAAATTTTATGAGTACCATTACAAAGTGTGCAGTGAAAGTTGAAGGGAGGGTAGTTAGACAGGACACTAGCAAGCTGTCCCAGGAAATGAAGAACATTCTTCAAAAACGTCAAAGCATGAAATCTTCAAACACAAGCGATTAAATAAAATTGTCAGAGTTTGTGAAGTTGATTATAGGCGTAAGGTATCCGATGTAAAAAGGTGTAAGATGGAGAGAATTGAGCATGCTCTAAGGAACGGAGGAAGCATGAAAGCATGCAGTGAAGAGAAAACTTGGGATAGGCAAAAACCAGATGTATGCACTAAGGGACAAGAAATTTCAAGAAACTACCAATATGAATAGGACAGTTAAAGTAGCGGAGGAGTTTTGCAGATATCCGTACAGTAGCTGGGACAATAAGAACTTTAATGTAAGATCTAGCAGTACCCAAGATTAGATCTCACCAGTAATGATAGAAGAAGCCAGAAAAGCCTTCAAGAGCATGGAAAGAGGCAACGCTGCTGGTGAGGATCACGTAACATGAAATCTGCTGAAAGATGGAGGACAGATTGTGTTAGAAAAACTGGCCACGCTGTTTACGAAGTGTCTCCTGACAGGGAGGGTACCAGAATCTCGGAACAATGTTAGTATCATCTTAAGTCCATAAAAAGGGGGACGACAAGGACTTGAAGAATTACAGGCTGATAAGCTTGCTCTCCATCGTATACAAGCTATTTACAAAGGTAATTGCTAACAGAATTAAGACAACATTAGAATTCAATCGACTAAAGGATCAAGAAGGATTCAGGACAGGCTACTCAACAATCGACCACACGTACTATCAATTAGGGGATAGATAAGGCTCATAATACACCCAACTACTATGCATAGCCTTCACAGATTATTAGAAGGCCTTTCATTCAGTAGGAATATCAACAGTCATGCAGGCACTGCGGAATCAGGGCGTCGACAGAGCATATACAAACATCCTAGAAGAAATCTACAGCGTATCAACTGCCACGATAGTGTTTCATAAAGAATTATTGATTGATGTGTGGGGTGTAACGTCCAAAATCGCCATATGATTATGAAAGACGTCGTAGTGGAGGGCTCCGGGAATTCTACCACCTGTGATTCTTTAACGTGCACGCAAATCTGAGCACACGAGCCTACAGCATTTTCGCCTTTATCTAAAATGCAGCCGCCGCAGCCGGTATTCGATCCTGCAACCTGCGGGTCAGCATATGAGTACTTTAACCGCTAGATCACCATGGCAGGGCATGCTCCATGAAGAAAGCGACAGAATACCAATAAAGAAGGGTGTAAAACAAGGGGCTATGACTTCCGCAATGCTATTTACTATATGCTTACAGAATGTTTTCACGGCCCTTGAAAGGGAAGAGTTAGGGATACGAGTTAATAGAGAGTATCTTAGCAACTTGCGCTTCACCGATGACATCACATCGCTGAGTAACTTAGGCGGCGAATCGTCATTCATGATTACTTAATTAGACAAGGAAAGCAGAAATATAGATCTTAAAGTAAACCGCGGTAGTAATCACGGAGCCTAACCACGAGATTGAAGTAACTACAGAATAAGAATGGGGTGGAGCACATCAGGAAAGGATTATCAAAATATGAGTGGTAGATTGCCGCTATCCCTCAAGCAGGCGCGTAGCCAGAAATGTTTTCGGGAAAGGGGGGGCGGCACATTACTTTGATTTCGGGAGGGGCACCCCCTCAAAATGACCATTTTTCGCTGTCTATGCTATGGCGACAAAATTACGGGAGGGGGGGGGCACATGTTCGTTGTGCTATCCCCTGGCTACGCCCCTGTCCTCAAGCGGAAGGTATATAACAGAGGAATCTTACTGGTACTTATCTACGGAGCAGAAACCTGGCGGATTACAAAGGGGGTTAGAAATGAGGACGACGAAGCGAGTGATGGAAAATAAAATGATAGGTGTAACCTTAAGAGACAAGAAAAGAGCAGAGTTTGTCAGGGAACAAACCGGGGTTAAGGACGTAGTTGAAATCAAGAAGAAGAAATGGGCATGGGCCGCGGGCACGTCGCGCGCAGACAGGATAACCGTTGGTCATCAAGAGTAACTGACTGGATTCCAAGACAAGGCAGGTAGTTGAAGGGGAGACAAAGTTAGGTGGGTAGATGAGATTGCAAAGTTTGCGGGTATAACGTGACAGCAGCAAGTACAGAGCCGAGTTGACTGGCGGAACATCGTAGAGGCTTTTGTCCTGCAATGGGCGTAGTCAGGCTCATGGTGATGTGAATTTGTATATCATGGCAGGGAACAGAGCTAACAACCTTAAGTTTAGCAGGGCAACTCCACAACAACTAAGCCATCATATGGCGGGTAGCGTCGTCTTCCCATAGTTTACAAGTTAGATATATCAGTGCACTTGCTAGCATGCAATCAGCGTAAAATATTTAAAACCTTCCAACGAGAATAAGAATCAAGATTTGTCGGTGTGACGTCACCTTGTACAACTCAAGGCAGGCCAGACCCGCTACGAGCGACGTGGTGGTGGCAATGGCCGGAATGATCTTTCCTGCGATGAGCTTGCTCTTGAGCCGGTCTGCTGGCTCGATGTCGTAGTTGGCCGCGCGAAGATTGGAGGCCGCCACAATGAAGTCCATGTGGAAGTTGCTGTCATCGTCCTTCTCGAAGTCCAGCGTTTCAAGGTGCATGTCTTCGAGCTCATCTGAATCGGGCAGTTCTTCGAGCAGCTCGTTTAAGCGCTCGACGTCTGCACGTGAGAGAGGAAAAAGATTCAGGCAGGTCGAACTCGAGTTGTTCTCGATGTGTATATGCGAACGCATCATTGTAACGAGAGCGAATGAATTCTAACACCAAATATAGGGTGCCACTATATCATTCTGCATATGGTAACACTAGCAAACTTTCGCCAATAGCAGGCGAACACTAGCCAATGTAGGTCAAGAAATTTGCCAACATTACACAAAAGCAGACGATACTGATTGCTGGTAGTGTGCCAGTGAATACAGTAAAAGGAGTACACCGGCGTGAGCACTCATATAACTGCTAGGTGGTTGTCAGAGATGAGTACTGTCTCCAGAAAAAAAACAAGTCACTGGGTAGCACCCGAACAGAAGCTACACCGTAATAGGTTCCCATAAAGGACCTTCCGCCGACTTTTCATGAACATATTTTTCTGCTTCGACATCGTTACTGCGTTCACGCGATCAGCTGAATAATCGTATATTCACTGCATACTGGCCATGATTTTTTACAGGTAACTTCTAGCTGCATGCAGTGTGACGACTCTAATGCGATAGCACTGCCGAGTCTTGTCATTTGGGCGTAATTCACGAACATTGCTTTATCAGGACCACCGGCATTCCTATGCAGTTTACTTTCACTTCTCTTGTGTCCACGCTTGCTCATCATGAAAACAGAGACTTGTTCATGTTCAGCATGCATTACCTGGCTTGAATCCTTGCTGTACGTGGTTGCGCTCTATTTGGGAAATGTCGAGCATTCAAAGGCGAAAAAAGAAAAAAAAGGCAGATGTAGCAACCTAAACACGCACCGTCTGGTGGCACTGGAACGTTGGCATTGTCGGCGGCGTTGTTCGGGTCTGGGATTGGTGGGAGATTGAGCACTGGAACATCAACATCTTCGAGCATTTCAGCGATCGCCTTACGGTCTGTATTGTGCGGAATGCCAAACATTGTGGCCCGCAGGTTCGCTGCAGCCACGATGTAGTCCATGTGCAGGGGCTGCGACACAACGCGGAGGTAGGTGTTGCTATTCGAACAAGGATCGCGAGCATTGCATTATATTATGAAGAAGAGCATATATTACGTAATCAACATTATACGAGGATAGATTAAACCATGTAAGCTGTATTCGGGCTTTTCCTGTGAAGTCTGTTCATTCTTATCGCTTGATCTGGTTATGGGAAAACGAATACAAATTCTTGATCCGCACATGCAGTGAGCTTAGACGAAACGCAGTGCATGCATATGTTTTTGCACCCGGAAAAGATCCACTTGTGAAGTTTCACACACGTTATTAATTATGGCCTGGACTCTTTGAACATGTTTGGTTTTTTCACATGAAATTTAGTCGAAGATAGCCTATTTCTTATCCACCCAATCGACCGTCCTTTTCCAAGACCTTTGCTGAAATTGCATCATAAACGAGCGCAAACTACCTGCGCCTTCTGTATCATCTCATAAGCACCATGCACACGTGAGAACACAAATACCCACACAGAAACACAAAAGTGATCGCGCAATGTTTACACTCTTACGTTGTTGGGGTCGAACTCGATGGGGTGAGGGCACCGCTTGAAGCCAGACCAGAACGGAGCACCGGAGCTCGTGATCTGAGAGGAAAAGAGGTAGTTGCGAAGGGTAAAGCCCGCTATTAATCCCTTACCAACGTTGAAAGCGGTCAAGCAAGAAACGCACGAACTCACAGTAGAAACATAACTGAGAATTATACTATACGCTCCTATCATCCTCTTGATGCAATCGACGTCATATGTTCCCCTAAACCACATACCACCAGTTACCAATACATAGACTTCCTGACAGCACATAAAAATAACCAATAAACACGGAGTCAAAAAGTAACCCGTAAGCACAGACTTCCCGACTGGTACAGCGCAAAAAAGCCACCGATAAAGGTGGGCTTCCTCACAAGTTACCATGCAACAAAGTTTCGGGTTTCATATATAAGAATCATAGCGGTTCGTCCATGCTAAAAGAGCTTCAAAATGTCTTTTCTGACCATGTTTTTTTTGTGTATTTGCTTTACTTACGCAGCCATCACTCTGATCCAAGCCAGTTACAATACGTTTGCTAAAACAGAATCATCTGTCAATCTAGGCTTAGGTATTTAGCATTTGTATACGGCCTTCCTTCGACAAATACATTCAGACCTCGCATTTTCATTCACTTCAAGTGCACTGCACTGCCCTTGAAAAGAGAGCCCTTACGTGATTCTCAGGATATTTGAGGAGCAGTTGTCGTATCTCGTCGTTGTACTGTTGCTGGAACCGTAGCCGGGCAAAGGCAACGCAGTCGTCGAAGACGGTTGCTCGCTCATCGACAATAATCTTTTTTATCTCCTCCAGCGTCACGACCTGCGGTAGATGTGGAGACTAACAATTACTTATGTATGCATTTTCTAGTAAAAGACGCACCTGTAGAATATGTACGTGTTGTGATGGTATACCACAGACATGCATAATAATTGCTTTTTAATGGACAATTGCACAAGTATGAACCCGAAACCTTGAGCAACATTGGTGGGCGCTGCGGATGGGGTCGGCCGTTTCAAGTACCCGGTGCCGCTAAAAGTGGATGAACAGACAGTAAAGACAGACAGAACAAAATGTTTGCGTCGAAGTTCCCCAAGAAAGACTATCGTCTTTAAAAATTGGCCCCGTATCTGCATGTTAATCTGCAAGTGTCCTTGAAAGACAGCAGTCTTGCGCGTGGAGAGAGTGAACAACACATTTATTTGGTGTTCTGCGCAAGAAAATAGGTGAATGATATTCTGGACACGCCGCGTTAGAGAGCCTCGAGCGTGCAGCGGAGGCGAACGAACGCATCAAGTCACGTCACACATGAGACTGAACGCCATGTGGCAGTTTTCTTAGAAAACGAAGCGCGTGGCTCTTGAGACGGGTGTGCGCGCCCATCTCAGAGGTGATAGGGGGTAGAACGCAAGGGGACCGGGTAGGTGCCACCACCGTCTCGTCTTAACAAAGCGTTGGAAACACTCGCCTTTTCGTGTAAGCGTTGCATGGTCAGCGCAGCGTGATAAGCGCTACGGTCCTTAAAATTATTTATGTATGTCTTTTCTAGTAAAAGACGCACCTGCAGAATATATACGTGCTGTTATGCTGCCCCAGGCCACGCGTAATGATTGCTTTTAATTGACAATTGCACAAGCATGAACGCTAAACGTTGAGCAACATTGGTGGGCGCTGCGGATGAGGTCGGCTGTTTCAAGTACCCGGTGCCGTTAAGAGTGGACAAACAGACAAATGTATAGAATGACACACACACAGACTAATATTTTTGCGTCGAAGGTTCCCAAGAATGACTAGTCGTCTATTAAAACCTATTTTTACTCATCTTGCGAGAAATGCAGGGGCTGTTTGCGAAGTATTGTTAGCGCGCGCAGCGTGCCGAACAACTTGGGAATCGTTTGCACACTGCACCAAAAAATGAAGGGCAAAGCAGTTTCTTACCTGGTGGTTGAGTTGTAGCTTATCCAATAGCGTAGGCAGAAACTCGGGGTCCCTGAAAAGTAAGTTCGTTCATTGTAATCTACTGAATGCAATCACAACTGAGACAAATAAATGAAAAAAAAATTATGTGTCTACGGGACAATGAAGGCATAAAAACACTAAAGTCACAGTGAAGAGAAAGTTTGAACACTACAGCAATGCAGTGTACTAAATGTGTGCCAATAACTAAGCGAGTATTGACGCTGAGACAGGTACTTCTCAGATCTACAGTTCTATGTAATCAGTGACCTCCCGAGGTCATTTACTAGTATAGACAAAGAAAGGCTGGCAGTTAGCTACACTTTTTTTTTACCTATCACAGATGTTATGAGTATTCTTCGCTTCAATGGCACTGCTGAAAAAAGCGCTTACGGGGCTGCATCTCAAAGCGATGGCTCTGACGTCAGTCCCGCCAAAACGCGGTCAAATTTCTAATTGGGCGCGACGTCGGCACCACTCACGTTCGGAAAAAAAATGTATCGCGCTTTCAGCTTTTATAGTCGCGGCCATTTCAACGGCAATCAACAGTCACGTAACGAGAGAGCCTCGATAAACTTAATGATCACAGAACTTGGGTGGGCACACAAAAACCACTGCCCAGAACACGACAGGTTTCTTCACATTTCGCATATGCAATACTGGTAAAATGCGTGCCTCCATTGAACGGCCAACAAGAGAATTTGTGTCCGTCCGTTCCGAGAAACACTAGCCCAGGAAGGCAAACATGCATGAGGCAGGTAAACCACGCAACACGAAGTTTAGTTCACTGTGTAAATTAAGACTGCGCTGTAGCTTAGTCAGAAGAGATGGATAATTAAAACGTGGCACGTTGGTCACATGCTCCACGGGTCCCGATTCTCCTCAGCTGCGTAATGCGTGTAGGTTTCACGATCAAAGGAAGACGTTATGATAAAGACGGGCGTTTTCCGTCGACAAATGCGACCTCTCTCCTCCACGAGCCCTCGCTTTCGATTGCAAGCTCACGAAATTCAGGAAGAAGTGCAAGACGTTCATTCGGAACGGCAGCCAGAGTTACCAGGTCGAAGAGACGAAATTGCCAGAAACGTGATAAAGCTAGCCGGAAAGTGGGCCAAATTTAGCCAAGGCCTGCAAAATTAGCTGATTTAGTCACGCGTCAGCAAAAATGACTGCGACGTTTTGTTTTTGTTTCATTTTTTTGGTGGGGGGGGGGAAGACGGGGGGTACCAAATGCGCAAGCCTTTCGATAAAAACGTAACTAAGTACCACCTAAGCTTATCCCAATGAAAACTTCCAGAGATTCCAAGCATTGACTTCAGTGGACCGTGGAGGACGGTGAAGTTTCTTATGCTGTTGCGAAAATGATACCATTTAACGCATTTAGCGTGACCCTTCTCAAAAAAGGAAGTAGTGTGGCGATAATACAAATTAGTAGTGGCCGAGGGTGTTCAAAATCATAGTCGCAAAGTATGAAGCATAAATTGTAGTTACTTTAACAATAACTTTCTGCGAGATGCCGCAGTTCGAACAAGTTGTAGTCCTGAGTCATAGACTCAACCTAAGATAAACTATAAAAGCATTTTGTAACATATTCAATTTTTTAATTCCGGGAGTGAAAATGCACCCTGTAGTGCTTTCGGTTGCCCTATTCTAATGCAATTATAATTCAAAGTCGCGTTCAAGCATATAGGCGGTCTGCAGAACGATGCTGCATGCAGCAGTTCCCACCACATGTCCAGAAGCTTCTTCGTTTGTATAATGAAAGTACGAAACTGAAGTTTTGAAACTGAAAATACGCTTGATCCATCTTGTTTGGCACCAGATTCTCGAATAGCAGCTGCTGCAAAAACGCAACGTTTTCACATACATATTGAAGTAGAGAAAATGGAAAAATATCCAAGTAGCCAAGGCGTTTTCTTCTGCCTCCACCAGCCTTATAAAGTAACCGAATGGGCGCTAAGTAGCCAAAGATGAAAACCCCCGACTTCCACGCGGTCATCGAACCATTGCTACTTATGCAGCACCAAGAAACCGAACACGCCAATCTTCACTGCGTTTCGAGCTAACATCAGCCACAAACTATCACCTGTTCACCTACGCTCTAACTTGGTAGTTCTCAAATTTCAGAAATTTTGCTTCGCCTAGAAGTCTATGGCAAATTAGGGGCAGCCTGGAACATATTTGAGTATTGCTGTAACGTCAACTCACGAGGGGCTTTGCGCTAGGCCTATCAGTGAGGCCATTTTCCTTACCGTGTTTCATACCAATGACAGCTACACGCCTTGGTACGCTATCGATATTGGAACGGTGACAATTAGTGATCGTCTAATCTAACTACGATGGGCAGAACCCAAAGTGCTTGCGTATTTCATTTTTGTTTCCTTTCGTGACCTTTCCTCGACGTTGTGGCCAAACCTACTTACCTTAATGCTTTGATATTTTAGAGGTTCAATTTGAATCTCTCTCAATGTTTGTATGAAATATCGACTCGACTTGCAGCTACGCTAAGGTTAAAAGTAGCACGAAAAGCAAACATATTTGAAAAAAAAGATGCGTATAAAAAAAAACGATTATGAATGAAAGATATGTGAGCAACAGCGTCGTTTCACAACTATGAAAAAGGTAACGTCGTCTCGTCAGTATAATTCACAATTTCTCCACTCGAAGGAAAGCCTACTTGTCAGCCCAAAAAAGCTCCTCTCTACGTTTCCCAATTTCGGGTTTTCGAATAAGTCGCTTATGAACTTCAACTTAGCAAGTATATAGTGCAAACTTTGGTGCTCCTGTGCGCCACTATGTTCATGTTCCCGACGGTTAAGGCAGTAACTCGCCAATAATAAATCGTATTTTTAACACAATGACATGTCTGAGAAACACACATTTTACGCAAATGTTAAGCGATTCTCCGCTGCTCGGGTTGTTGAATAACGATGAAGACAAATGCGACGATAAAAAGAAAGGAGGTGTTTTTTTTTTTGTCTTTTCAAGTACAAGAAAACAATTTGCTTTTTCTTGGATTAAAATTGTCCAGAAACATGACGAACGTGCAAGAATAGTAAATATTTAAAATGAGTAAAAAAAACACGACACCAGTGAAGGTTATACGTAGAGCATGCGCTCCATCATCATCATGCTGGGTCAAATTAGTGAGTAGAGATTCAAGAAATGGCTGAGAAAGTGTCGCTTTATATGTGCTTTCTGATATTTCACTGGAAGATGCTGGATTGTGAATAGTTGAGTACATACGCTTTTGCTCTGCACTTCATACTCACGTCAAGAACTGGACAGCACTTGCAGCCGACTGCTTGAACAGACCTTCGAATTCATCTCGTGCCCACTGGGAAAGCGAAAATTCGATTTCTTTGATAGAAGATCTTGAGCACAACATCAGCGTTTCAACAGTGCTGCAGATGAATATATATCATACTTATTTGCTCTCCATACGCAATAAGAGGCGCTGTCTTCTCACAGGAGAAAACTGCGCTTGAGGTGGTTATTTCCCATAAACCACAAAAAGACTGCCGATAACAAAGACAAGTACCTTAAGCCACAGCACCATTTGTCCAAAAGATGCCATCATACTTTTAATATTAAAGAATACCGGACTAGAACGAACATTTATGCTAATTTCTTTTTTTTTGTTCACGCTTTATTATAGAGTGGAATCATTCGTCTTGTGATCAGGTGTACTGTAGTAGCGAACATTTATTTTTTCAAGCTGTAACCACCCTGCTTACACTCATTTTGCAAAGCAAGAGATTTCTGAAATAAATAAGTAAATAAATAAATAAATAAATAAATAAATAAATAAATAAATAAATAAACGTAAGTTTCGGATCGACCACCCACCTTCACCAATACTGTGCCAAGTGTCACTGCTGGTTATAACTATTGCTGTGGCGAAACACATTAATGTAAATGCAAGTCGTTGCTATTGATGTAGTCGGGGGTCTGCCCAGAGTACCGGAGCCAGCCAGAGTCCCGGGGAGATGTCGAGAACAGGAGCCCGTAGTTGTTAACAGAAACTTTAATTTGCACTATTTACAGGTAGCATGTTACATGATGGTGGTAGCATCATGGAACTCTCGATGGAAGCATGATGGGAGCTTCTGAGAGCTTCTGAGAGCTTCCATGATGCTACCAGCATCATGTAACACGCTACCTGCGAATGATGCAAATTAAAAGTTTCTGTTAACAGCTCCGGGCTCCTTTTCTCGACATCTCCCCGGGACTCTGGCTGGCTCCGGTCATCTGGGCAGACACCCGATTACATCAACTGGACGGCAGTGGTGTGATGCTGCTGACAACCGGAACACAACTGCTTCGCAGCAACGGGATGACCCATGCTTGACTCGGGCCTCAACGATATGGCGAGTGCTTGGCTTTCTTTGAGTATTGCCAGGTTTTAGCTTTTGAAGTTTTCTAAAGCTGTGTGTAATCTTCTGTGTGTATAGGATATCTCCCGCTAAGGGAACCCTGTGTAGATGCGAAGAAGCGGGCGCTAACGCTCACACTTCTGCGACGTTGACGCTAGCGCTCATCAAGCGAAATCCAAGTGAAGGCTCCCTTGACTGAATTCTGAACGCGCGATCCAGTGCCTGCATATACGGGGTGGCCAGTGAACGGTTGTGCAGCTGGAACAGTCGAGTTTTTACTAGCAGACAGCTTTGCGAGGCGAAAGAGGAGGAAGGGAGGAACAGGTTTACGGGTTTCACACGCGGAGAGCAAGCAGCGACAGGCTATGAAGAGAGTGACGTCAACGCGCACGCAGTGCGAGAGAAGGCGTGACCTACTCGGCACTGCCCCAACATCCGCGGCCAGGGGAGTGCGGTGAGGACGGAGGGACAGCATTACACAGGTTAGTCAAAGAGCTCCTTCGTATCTAAAAAAAAACTTACGAGCACACACTGCCTGCATCGGCGTTGCGAAGTGAGATAGGGGGAGGCGACACGCAGACGCAATAAACAAGGGGGGGGGGGGAAGGGTTGGACGCCGCAGTACAAGGTTGCACAGCCCCCTAGTAGCATGCTATGCATCTAATAATGAGCAATCGTGTAACCGAATCGCAGTCAGCCAATAACAAGAACACGTAGATAAAAAAGAAAGCTTTATAAACTTGAGCCCTGCTCTTAACGAACTGCTTGCCGAATACCGTAATCCCGTAAACCACGTTTCCGAAGTTACCAACACAAAGCCACTCCTATGCGCTGCCAGGCAGACATCGAAGCTGTGTGATTGGTAACAAATTTATCAATTGAAACAAAATGTCGAATTTGGCTAGGTTGTATACGTTATCTCCTCCCATGGTTCTTTTTCGGTCGGTATCCTACTGGGCATGCGATACGATGGAACATTCGGCGAAGTAATCTCGTTACCGACTTTGAACTTTATTATAAGCAATACATTCTGATAGAACTTGTACACAAGAACCAATAACTGTTATGGTTAACAACGCAGTACTAAACGATAAATAACGAGGTCACTGAAATATTAACTAAAGTATTTCCGATGTGGTAACAACACAGTGATTAGGCACCTAGTTCGCAGATTATGCATTGTGTAGTGTCTCCAGGTGTACTTTCAGTATAACCTTGGCTCATGACTTCCCTGCGGCTGTAATACAAGCCGTGTTCAAATGAAGAGGTTAGAAACGTAGTAACATGACAACATAATTCCTGCGCTACTATGGGCAAATGTTGCGAGACATCTAGAAAGTGATTGGAGTATCCTTCATGGATCAGTGCATACGCCAGCGCCCTCATGCGCAAATGAGAGCAAAGGCCCTTTTAAAAAGTGCTGCCGAATTGACGTGGCCGTGCGTGTAAGAACAGAGTGGCGCTCACATCGCAAAATCCGACACTTGAGTTTCTCACAGCGGAGGGTGTTAAAAAAAACGACCACCAATAGTTGGGTGCAATTTTTTTGTGTGTGTTACGCTCCCTGAAAAAAACAACTGAAATGGAGGCGCTTCATCTCGGATGAAGCGCCTCTGTTCAACTCAATGACGCTGAAGGACTAAGTTCGTTACATCCGCAGGAATTATGGGGACAAGAAACAATTAAACTCACTCATCAATGGGATCTTCTTGATCAGGAACATAGTGTACACTTGTAATAAATTCTTCGTTGATACCCACATTGCCGTAAAGTTCTTTTTAATTCGAACACCCCCTTGTAAAGGGAGGTCTCATTCAATGAGGTTGTGTCCAATGCGGCTATGCGATAAGTAAGGCTCTTGTTGGCGTATCTGCGGATATTCCGTGTTTTTTTTTTTTTTTGCATGTGCTACGATTTGATAGTGACTAGAACAATATATTTGTTGCGCTTCAATGTTTTTTTTTTCGTAGCGATTACGTACAATTCAAGATGTTTCTCATGCTGCATCACACATGTGCGTGAATCAATGTCTATCTCTGTTTTACCCTTGTTACATGTTCGTGTGAAAAGAGGAAGTCACTTTACTGGTGCGATGTTCTCTCCACAATCGGGCATTCATGTTCGTCCAAATTTTCTGTGCCGGCCCATTTTCCCGGCTCCGTACAAATTAATATGATTGAGCACCGTTACTTTATGCGTGCTTTCTTACCCCGACTACCCGCGCTAGCTTACAAATAAAGTATGAACAAAACAACTTATCATTCACTTGAACTAAAATTGGTAATATGACGGGCAATTAAAAAGAAAAGACCGTTTTACCTTAACACAAAGTATTTTTGTTAGTATAAGCTTCTTTGTGGCTGTTTTAGTTCCGCACAAAAAAAAATTTTTTTCTTCAAACTGCACGAGCTTCTTTAAAACACCCACACAGAAGTTTGCTGCCCAGGAGCGAACCAGTTGACAACGAGGGCCTTGGTACTACTTAATGTTTCGGTCAACAATGGCGCCCGCTACTATGAGTACTTACCTTTATAGGTTAGTGCAGTATATCGACCTCCAATGATCAGTCTCAAATTTTGTGCATGCATGCGAAGGCAGAAAGAAGGAGGAACTGACAATAGTTCTTGGACCGCTATTCACAATGTTCATGGACTGTCGTGCCGCCTAGCGGAATTCAGGAGCGTCCTCTCAAGGATGATCAGTAGGCAGACGCTACCAATGCTTCCTTGTTCGGTGGTGCTAGCCGCAGTGTTAACGCGTTAGAAAACAACGAACACAAACCACTTTGTATGTTTCGTGCATAAGTGAATATACCGGACCGTCTGTGACACGATCAATCTGATTCATTCCAGCGGGACGCAAGTTTTCGTGAATATACGTGGTAGCTGGCGCTTTTGATTATAGCCCACAGAGTACAAATATCAGCTTCGCGAGATTTTCTGCAGCGACTTCGGACAGTTAAATCTTATCGTCTGACTATTCCAGTTAAAACTCGCCGTGTTTTACATGCGTATAGCATTCGTCAGTGCTTTTGTAGTGCATGAATCCCATAACATTCATTGTACGCGAAAAGTGGCGCAGGCTCGCGATTTGCGTTTCTAAACCTTGGCCTACGCTACGCCGCTTGTTTTTTACGCTCGTTGATAGATGGCAGCCCACTGCAAGCGATTCCTTTCTTGCCGAGTATCGGAGCAAAATTATCTCCGCACCCTCAGATAAACGTGGTGTGTGACGCCGTGTGGGTGTTTATGGGGTGAATGACGCGTTGTTGGTGCCATCAAATTCGTTTGGCGGAAAGAATGCCTCAGATTACTTTCAGCAGTCATGTTCAAACAAACCGCCTTGATGTCGAGGAGATTTCACTGGACGTAGATGGTTGTCAATGCGTTGAGAGTGACAGCGACGATGAACAATCAGCTGCTCGCTCACAAGCAGAGTTGCACTTCACGTCCCGTCGTGCGTTAGCGCTCGTAAGTCACTTTGATTGTAATTTTTGTGTAATATTCTTCAGCGAGCTCAAAATAAAAGCTTTTCTTGTGCATTGAATGTATCGCAATTATAGTGGATATTGCAAAGCGCCACATGCCACGAGCACGCTCGAGCTTGACCAGCGAAGCGAAATAGTTAGAGCAGTGAAATATGCAGTTACTTCTGTCCCCGCTAACATCTCCTGCACTTCACTGGTGCCGTCCGAAAGACTTTGCTGCTCGACAAATTTTCGCAATTTGGACGTTGCGAAGAGCCTACGCGCGTCGATATCCTTGTTTCGATCGCGCTAATAGAACCTGCAACATCCGAGGGCAGGTGATTGCGTACTGTCAAACTCTGACTATGGCTGTGACACAAGTACTACTTAACGGGAAGTTAAATGCTTGTGTTCCGTTAAAGAGGCAGCTGCATGGTGCTTACAGCGCAAGTAATGACGACGGCATAATATGTTTGAAAGCCATCGCTACGTAAAACATTCGGTCCTGTGCAGCCGCAACGGTGCGCTACTCACTAGTGGCCTACTACAGCGGCGAATCCGTCAGGTAGGCACGGCACTATTAATCTCGGAGTGCCGTTCAGTTCATACGTGAATTCTATTTCGCGTAGTTTTCTGTACCACGCACTGGATAACGCAAAGCATCGTTGATACACGGTCGATCAGCCGACACCACCACCCGTTGTACCCCGGCAAGAAATGAGGTAGCGAATATTCAGCAGTTCCTACTGGTTGGGAAAGTACTTTGGTTCGATATGCATTCATTTGACGATCAAGATTTCATCCGGTGAAAGTGGCGCGGGGAGCACATCCGAGCGTCCTATCTTTTCTTATGCGAGTTCACGGGTTGGTCATCCTTCCGCAGCCATCTAATTGCATGGTGCGCCACCTATAAGCCGTGGGCATTGCGAATAGGTGAAACAAATTTAAGTCAACTTCTTTTGTTACACCTTTTAACATTTTTGAACAGGTTGAAGTGAGAAGAACTTCGGATAATTGGATGACTTGGCGACATATCGCGGTGCCTTCCGGAAGTTTAGAAAGAGGTTCCCATAGGGCACTTAGAATTAAAGAAGATTGCTCAAACGAGGTCACTTTCCAGAACCACAATGTTTATTCTCCCCTGTTTCATTGGAGAAAAAGAAGAAATACGTACCTGCAAGGTGTGCTCGATGTTGTTCGGGAAATGCTTGATGGTGCAGACTGGTATCAATTTTTCGGGTGGGTCGTGGGACGACGAGTAGGACTCGGTCATGTCAGGCTTTACAACCTGCACGTTTCCCTTGGTTCCCATTGTGCCCGACTCGAGCAGGGGCTTCCGGTAGTACACGCAGCGTCTGTCCATGTACTGACCTGCACGACGTCTCTTAATCAGCCGAGACGGAACGCCGTAAATGCGACCGCAGTTCTCACTTTCAAGCAGGACAAATATTTCGCGATCTGTTGCGGGAAGCAGTCATCGCATTTAAAAGCTTCAAGCATGTTTAAGCTTCCCCTTCGAGTGCGAAACACCACAGCGTTATCGGGCACCATTAACATCGCCTTCTCATTCGTTTTCCATTCTTTCACTTATAAGTGGGCCCCTCAACCACGCTGTGAAGGTAGAAATGTCTGCGCACGTGACAATGGTCATGGTAATGTATCTTAGGGCGAGTACTGTGAATATACATGCGAAGTAGGCATCTAACGCGCGCCGTACCTAGGGCACACTATGGCGATGCTGTAATTGATAATGAGGTATGGCTCGGCCATTCGATAGAGATTGACAACTTTAGGCCACCCACTCGTTACACAATTCACGTGATCTGACTTTGAGGTGCGGTTGAGGTGTGCAAAGAGAAGCGAAGCGTGGGAAGCAAATCAGATGCGAATGGGTCCTAGTCACGCTATGACATTCTGCTCTTGAGAAGAGGCTCAAGAGTCCTCAAAATTTCAGCACTAGGGTGCTTGTGGTGAAATGCTCGACTGTCTCGTTCAATGCCCCGAGTTACTAGATTTTTCTCTCTTTGCGTCAGCCGGGATGCATGTATGAACAACACCACAGACACTGCATTTTCTGCTACACGATCTCTACAGCGCTGTCGCGTCGTAGCATATATAGGCATCGCATTTTGCGAATGCATGTTTCTGTTCGCACTTGAAGCAAAGAAGAGCTTAAAGACGAACAAAAAGCACTCTCAACTTAAAAGAAAAGCATTAAATGAAACGAACAGCAACAATATTTATCACTAATGTTGAAACAGGGAAACGATTCCAGCTAGTATTTGTTTCTATGAAAAACATCAAGACTACTCTGGTACGCATAAGGAAATAAAAAGTATGCCAATAACATTTTTAGAAAAAAATATTTATAGGTGAGTAATGTGGTGTTGCTCCTGAGCAACTATGGGCACCTACGGTAAAACCACACCTGGAACGCCTTTCAGCAGTAGCGGCCTGAAATAAAGTGTAGATGCAGGTTGCACTATCCAAGATTGGGATTTAAATGTATAAATTCCCAAAATGTTGGTTTACACCTGCACTAAGGAAGTCGCCTTGGGTCGGATAGCCTAGAAAAGACATTTGAAAGCTAAAAAAGGGAACGTACAATTTTGTTTTGTATAATGAAAATGATCTTTTTATATGTATTATTGTGAAAAAAAAAGAAGGCATTTAACCGCGCAGACATTTTAGTAAAAATAAAGTTTCTTCATTTTTCTATGTCGGAGAGATCGGCGCGCTTATTCTGGTAGTGACGCACAAGAGGAAGCAGAGCATGAAAGGAGCGCGAACCAGTTCTTGAAGATGATTCTTTTCTTTTTCTCCCATACTGAAACCATCAAATATAGTAGCTTCGCAAACTTTAAATTACTACAATCGCACGTTCCCATATCTTTTTGTACTACCATATATGCCCAATGTTGATCGTGAGCAAGAACCCATTCGGTATAAAGATATATACGGTGTAACTTGTGGCCACGCTAATCAGCGTGCCCATAAATGTTCTACAACGCCTTCTGAGTCATTTTGGGTATAGCAGATGTCGCAGTAGCTTCCTCTTCCGCTGTACTCGAATAAATTTCCTACGGTTTGTGAAGCTTCTTTTACCATCTGTGAGACGCTGGAACAAAACACTACAAAAACGCGATGCACTCATATTTACGAATATTTTAAAGCTCAAGATGCTCGGTAGTGTTTGTCTTTTACCACATATAGCATCAGAAGTGTCGCGCAGCTGGGCGTGTTTGCTGAAAAAAAAAATACTTTGGGGGTTGTTGCCCCAAAGCAACAGTAGGCATCAAAGGGTTAAACGGGTATGTGTCACAGCCTATCACAAAACTTTAGTAATCATACATGGGTGTGTGCCATAGAAATAGAGTATACCCACTACTAACCACTGGCCCACTAAAAAAGACAAAAGCTAGCACAACAAATGAGCGCTTAGTGGACGCTTGAGCTTCACTTGAAGGTGACGCTTAAGCGTCCACCAAGCGTCCATCATGGCGGCGAGAAGACCGCGCAATGATGGCAGGCTTACGCCAATGACGACGTGCCCGTTGTCTACGAGAGGTGCGAACGCTTGGTTTCAACGAGTGTTCTGTCTCGGGATTTTCGACACACGTGTGGTGTCCCACTTCCGTTTTGCCCCGAACTACTCTACACCGAGAATAAACGTGGAGACAACCTATAGCATCTAGTATTTGATGCCAAGCAACGACCTAGAAGCAACTATCATGACTCTGCATGACCTAACTAAGGCCTAGAAACAAGCAAGAAACAACCAGATTAGTCTTCAAAATCGTACAGGTTCGATGTTTCAAGCCTGGCGCGGCTTAGTGAAAGTGTTGCCCTTATTTCGTTAAGCGCGCAATCATGAAATATATTTACCACAACACCAAATAGGGCCTGTTTTGCACCATAGTAAAATATGACAAGCGCAAAAACGAAAGAATGAACGAGTGTTGAGAAAAGGCCCTTTCCGTCAGGGTTTCTGCTAACGCTCAAGCGCCATTTATGGCTCGAAAAGCCGCTTATTTTTACCTTGAATGAGGGAGTATAGACATGCCAATAGTTAAGAGGCGACGGAGATGATCTCTTGACACCGACCATTTTTCGGTAACCGCGTCTTACCTGAGAACGAATTCTGAAAGCTTGCCGTTCGTAAACTTTCTCTACCGTTCGCCAGCCGCTTTCGTTAATAGGGAGGTTTAGAATGACCACACCCCAAGCCCTCGCGGTGCGGTCACTGCCACTGCGCGTGCGTCGTAAATCGAGCCACCATACGCGCTTGCGGCCCGCCCGCTGAAATTCTGAAATAGCATGTGGGCCACGCGAACCGAGAGTTCCGTAAAACACTGTGTGTAGCTTCCGTGAATTTGGATTTGCGGTCGGTGCTGAAGTCACTTAACTTTTCCCTACGGGGAGAAAACGCTATTCTAAAACGCATATGGCACCCGCAACAAAAGCAACGCCCGCAGCGCCTACGAACGTAATTCTAAACTTCAGTTAACATCGGGATTCTGGTGCGCACGTAAGACTTCTTTGTTTTTATTAAGAGCCCTGGTGTATAGGCATGCTCAGTGTGAAGTCACAAAGTGCGTTATAGTAACGAATTTCATTCACCACTTATATCCCTTCTTGAAGATGAAGTTACCGACCACCTGCATTGTTTTTGAAGATGCCTGCCCACCACTCACGTGCGTCCAAGTTGTCCAGCGCGTTGGCCACGCCGTCCAGAGATTCGAAGAAGTCGTCGTTGTAGATGTTCTCCGTCTCCGGACCCACCCTGTCCTCGTGGACTTCGATGTTCACCTCGGGGTTCATTTGAAGGACAGCGGTTGCAGCCCTCTCGGACTTCATTCGCTGCGTGCGGGCGTGAAACATACGAGTGAATAAGTAGTAAAAAAAGCTTATAGTGCGCTCGCAGCAAGCAAACAATTACCCCGGGTGGCATCCGGCTCACTAAAAGGAATGAGGGCCGGTTTAGAAAAACTATTGTAGCTTGGGTTACACTGGGCGGGATTACGCGGTTTCGCGTGGCTTATGGTGCAAGGAGCAGTGAATGCGAGCGCCTCACCGGTCTGCGCATTCCAAAAAAAAAAGTAACATCATTTCCGCGGCATACGCATTATGATGTACTCCGTGGCTCATGTGCCTCGATCCACACTGCTTTATTCTATGGTCACGTCTGCCGCAGCGCTATACGTACATAGATAGGAGCGTTTGCTGGTATGATATAGCCAGAAAGGAGAGTGAAATTACTCTTCAGCGGCGTATAAGAGTGGAGAAGCTTAACTCGTCGGATCCCGAAGTAGTTGCCTGGAAATCAGTGGTTGCGTGTAAGAATAAAGAATAGAAGAAGGCTACTAAACACGCTGCGGAGGCACCAGAGCACAGGGAAGAACGTCTCGCAAAGTGGCGTCACCGAGAGGCTAAGTGACGTGCCGGACCATCTCAGCAGCAACAAAAACAAAGCTCGTCCATTGACTGACTGTACGGTCGAACTTGACGCAAACACCAGTACCACTCGGACCTTCAAGATTGATTTCGTAAATAACCCGTTTCAATATGCGTGCGACGGGTGCGAAATATTGTGGCACATGCAAAAACTAGACGTCCTCAAGTACGTCCACGCGTGAAACATTCAGTTTAGCGGCGCCACCTTAGCTCACGCTACCTATATTCTGGCACAGCCGAGCTAAGCCAATGCTATTTTTTCCCCTTTTTAAATGCTTGCTCCAATATTCACCGTGTTAAGCTTGGCGGGCATGGTTGCGTTGTCAAGAACGAGGGAGAGAATTCATTTCCAGGCGACGGTGGCAGCACTTTGTCATGATGATGGCAAAAAAAAAAACAGTTCTTTCAAACCTACATGCACTTTCAATCATCAGAGGTTATTAACGGAAACCAGAAGTTCTTCATTAAGACATGGCGCATAATTCGACCACAGTTTTACACATAGTACCCTATAGTGCGCTCTTACTCATGCGGGTGCAGGCCATATTCGTATATGTCCGACTATTCTGAACGTCCAGGTTGTCTCTTAAAAACAATTACGGCTTAACAACTTTGTGTATAAAGCCCTATGGTCTGTACTCCGCAACTCTGTTGCGCCAGATTTTATCCCAAGTTTCTTTCATATCGTCTACGTGGGGTCAAGTGATGCGTTTTTTAATCTGAAAGTGTTTTATGCCGGGGTTCATTAAGATTTCAGGGATGTACTTCCACCGCAGAAGTGACGTCTAAAAATAACACACCAGGAAAGTTTTGTTAGAGGAGTTGAACCCATGGTAGCCAGCAACAGCTGTCGGGCACGCTATCCACTGCGCCGCGGTCACACACTTTGTAGGCTTTAGAAACACGTTTTCTCTGTCTACTGGCGCCCTCTCGAAGTACCCCAGCTGCAGTGTAAAATGCCTCATGGCCGTGAGATCCAAGATAAGTTTCTTCAACGCGTAGTTTATACGCGTCCCCCCTCTTAGGTTTGTTTCAAATAGGAGAAGTGCAATTCACCTGGATGTAGCTCGGCGTTTCCTTAGCATCCCCCCGCACACGCTCGCCACGCGAAAAATCGTAGCCACCACCATCATCATCATCATCATCATCATCAGCCTGACTACGTCCACTGCAGGACAAAGACCTCTCCCATGTTCCGCCAGTTAACCCGGTCCTGTGCTTCCTGCTGCCAATTTATACCCGCAAACTTCTTAATCTCATCTGCCCACCTAACCTTCTGTCTCCCCTTAACCCGCTTGCCTTCTCTGGGAATACAGTTAGTTACCCTTAATGACCAGCGGTTATCCTGTCTACGCGCTACACGCCCGGCCCATGTCCACTTCTTCTTCTTAGATATGCGTGCTTAATTAGGATAGTAACATCCTAATTAAGCTGTAAGCATGTATTTACCGTGAAGCCATTGATGCTTACTTTTGGCGTAAACAGAATAAAAATCTCAAGCTATAGAAATATGATGTCAATGCATTTTTGGTTAGAAATGATGGTTTTCACATGCTTGCAGTTAATGGCACGTCACACGGCTCGTCGAACGTGATAGTGGCGTGGTAGTGCCTTCAGAAAAGTTACCACATGAATCAGTACACTGCAAAAGTAAGGTAAATAGAGGCAAATTCATTATGCAGGAGGTTTAACTTTTCCAAAGTAAAATATATCTAGCTATTTATTACCCTCTACTTGATTCGAATAGCAAAAACGAGAGGTGTACACGATTGTGTACATAGCGTCTCAAAGGGTTAACTATCGAACACCAATAAACATTGTATGAGCTCTCTTATATAAATGTACAATAAGCACTAAACTACTTCTGTAAGAAGACAGTTTACTTTCGTGTTCTACTGATTCTTGTGACAGAAGGATCATTCATATTTCTTTCCACTTACTTCGCATGAAGTTGGCCAGATAACTTACGAACCATTTTTTACTTCGATAAGAAATTGTACCGACACACTCGACAAGCTTTTGCCGTTGGCGTCACCGTCACGTTCCTTAAGAAGTCAAGATTGATAACATACCCCCGCGCATCGTATGTTCTGCCCGCGATAAAACAAGTACTATCTGGGAGTAAACGACCTCTATCAGAGGTCAAACGAGCGGGTCCATCTCCGTCACTCGGAGGGTGCAGGCGATACCATTACCCCTGTCGGCAGGCCTGCGGTCGAAGAAGAAAGGAAACGCTCCACCAGTCTTTGACAAGCATAAAAAGACGCGAGAGGGAAGGGAAGTCTTGCTTGAGCAGCACCTGTGAACATTGATTTTAAGGGCACGGTCACCATCGCTGGCACGCGTACAATCTCGGCAGCCATGAGTGGGCGGCTCGTATACGTTTTGAACTCTCTACGCAAAGAGACTGTGCAAAAAAGGTCTCTGGAGCAGCCGTATTCTCTTACGCCTGCGTTTTGCACAGTTATGTGAGATCAGATCCAAAAGAGTTAGCTGCCAGCCTAACTTCGTATAACTTTCCAATTCATTTCCATCGCATTCATTCCTTCGTCGTAGTGGTGAAACTGCCTTTCTTTAGTAGGGTCGCGTTAAGTTTGCGAGAGCCAACATTTCATTATCTTACACGTGGGACGTGCTGTAGTGTGGCCTCACGAAGCAAGTTATCGCGAGCTAGGCAATTAAAAGAGACGAAAGAATTGGTCCATTTCTCGCGAACATACGGGAAAGCAAGCGTACGATCGATCTTTGAATTGGCAGGCAAGGCCTCACGGACACAAGAAATCACATAAGGGCACCAGATGAGCGTTCTGTATTGTTATTCTGCGCCTTACTGTGTCCGTGCGCAGTTTCATGTCCCATCAAAGCTTCTCAAATTATCACCACCAAGCCAACATTGCAACCATCGTTTATGCCAAAGCACACAATGATCCCATGGAGTCATGGAAGCTGCAGACATGCACTCACACCCAGTGGAAATGATTGGATCAATTTTGTCCGGGATTCAGTATCTGAGGCAAAAAGAAACAGATTTGCACTCGCCTTGCACGCAACCGCGAGTGGCCGACACGATTGCGTGGCCCACGACCCACGACGCTCCTGCAACACGCCTCGTAGGACGCGGGCGCACATGGTCATACGCCCCCTTTAAAAAACACACATATTTGGATGAAGCGGGAGTATGATTGATTGATATGTGGGGTTTAACGTCCCAAAACCACCATATGATTATGAGAGACGCCGTAGTGGAGGGCTCCGGAAATTTCGACCACCTGGGGTTCTTTAACGTGCACCCAAATCTGAGCACACGGGCCTACAACATTTCCGCCTCCATCGGAAATGCAGCCGCCGCAGCCGGGATTTGAACCCGCGACCTGCGGGTCAGTAGCCGAGTACCTTAGCCACTAGACCACCGCGGCGAAGCGGGAGTATGAGACTTACACCAACGTCCTCGGGCCGAAACAGGAACTGCCTGTTGAGGTTGGACCTCTCGATGACATCCATGTCGGTGACATGGATGAGACCGTCGTTTCCTCCGATGCCCATCATGGCGAAGTTCTTGAGGAGCTCACAGCCGATGGCTCCCGCGCCAACCTGCGCGTATGGTGCCAATATATTGGCGTTAATGAAACAGGTGCTTCCCGGTCATAATGACTAGCAACGCGCTCAAACAGAGTAAAAGTCAGCACATCACGTGTACCTTGTGTACTACACGAAAAAGTAGATATCGCACGCCCACGTACATATGAACATATCGCTATGGTTTTTACGCATCTCTTTCTTTTCTTCATGATAACGTATCACGCGTACACGTCTGTCTAGAAAACCAATCGATGGAACTTTGAGGACTGGAATGCTCTACCATGAGTCTGATAAGTTGTCCACGGGCACAGCAATAGAGTTTATCCTGGGAGCTTAGCTGCTCTAGGCCCCCCCCCTCCCTATTTAAAAGCGTAATATTAAATGTTATGAGAGAATTTAACAATCCATCTACTACCATACTAGCAGCACTGGTTAGCCCCGGTTCATGTTAGCCAATGTAAGCCAAACGATTGCAAATGTAAGTAAATGCTGGCAAGTGTTCGATAAAGTTGATCAGCTGTTTTTCAGCAGCCATGCTGTCCTTCACTCTTACTTAAAATGTTTGAATTATCTACCTTTTCTTTTTGCTACCACACTGCTCCTTGCTCAGTGCGCAATCTTGGGGCTCCTTCTTTCACTCAGCTTGCGTCTCAACACTCGGGCTGCCTCTGATGCCGACTACTGCAGCCGACGCATTCTGCATTCACACGCCGGAGCCTCCACTTCCTGCCTCCGATTCCGCTTGTTTACGTATGTGCCGAACCCACTGGGCCAAAGTCATTTAGGGCTAGTAGCCATATTTACAGGTACCCTGCTGCGCTTATCTACTTACCTGGGCACACACCAGTCAGCTAAGAGTTTTTTCCTTATAAAGCCATCAGTTTATTGTACGTAGTGCTCTATATTTGGACAAATACATGGCTAAACAATATAATAGGCAATATTGTAGCACTCAACCTCCCTCCTTTGCTTTTATAGAAAACAAAAAAATTTTAAAAAAGAAATCTTTTGAACATGCTGTTTCGATTATGGTAGTGCAGAAATGTTCCATAAAATTTATGGCAGAAAATTGAACCAGCGCCAGTTCAAGGGTCTACTATGTAATACCCCTTACCACAAAGTAATTCTGGGACATTAGTTGGTCTTGCACGTCACACCCGAAAACCCGGGCCTGCCCAGCGTAACGGGTGTGCTCCTGCGCAGCGGCGAAAGAAGGTAAAGCAAAGCGTCAGAATATAAATAGAAGGAAACCTGCATGGTATTCGAAAGTTTCAAAGTTTCCATTGAAACTGCGAGAATGGGCTCCGTAGCTTCTGGTAGCTTTCTAGCTTTCTTTTTAGAAAACGTACCATTGCGTACGCACTCGCTTCCGACACTTCGGCATCCTGCGGGAGGCACTCGAAAGCATCGAAGTAGAACCACTGCTGGATTGGCCCGAACTTCCCGCTGCAGGCCTGTCGGGAAACAAAAAGACAAGATTAATGGGCAACGAGTCAGTCCAGACTGAAATACGGCTGTGTATTAGGATACCGATATCATTGCGCAGCACACGTTCTCTATTAAGCCGGGCCATCTATCCAGTGGCTACGTATGGTATTGTAGCTGTAGCATTACATTATGTCTACGGACATGTTGTTTGAGCCCGTATATAGGGCTACATTCACGTGTTATACGGGCTTGCATACCAATTTACAAGCTCACAAGCCAAGTTGAGTAATTTTGTTTAATTTAAAAAAAAACTGGTCTCACACTGAGAATGGGACTACGTCATCTTCCCCCATTTAATGTCTTAGTAGACCACCTCAGTGTTGGCTTTTCTTAATCATAAGGCGACGGAGGAGGACGAAACAATTTCCTCCCTAGCTTTCTATCTTAAAGCTTTTTTGGCAAATAAAAAGTCTCACAGCTACGTGATCCTACGAAAATGCTTTTACTAAAGAAGGATCGTTTTTCTTTGTTAGACACAGTAAACGTACGGACAAAGCAGCGAAGAAAGGTGTACGAAACGCAATTTAATATTTAGACTGTATTTTAGTAATTCTGCTATAAATGTGAACAAAGTGCGGTGGACGAAAAGACAATTTGTCTTGGGCAGGAACCCGGAACGAAACATAAGTCGCGCGGAGTGCTCTACCGATGAAGCTTAGTAGAGGGTATCCCTCCCTCTCTTCCACTTTTATGCGTGTTTATGTACATGTAAAGCTGGGTGTGTAACTGAAATTCCTGTAATAGATTCTCCGCAGACGTCCAGAATGACTTACGCGAAGCCTGTTAAAACATACCGCACCATTTAGGTTGTACCATAAGTACTTATGCGTCATATCGTGTCACCCGCAAACCACACGAAAAGCTCAATATAGTAATACTTTATTGACACGGCCAAAAATGCGGCGAAAACTAATAACAAGGTCATATTAAGTATAAGTTACAAATGGCACGTTTAGGACTTCAGCTGGCACGCAACTCGAAGTGTATTTTGCCAAACAAACAAAAATTTTTATAACACTTCGACAGCCAACCCTTTGAGTAGCATTCACCTGGTATTCAAAATCAAAAGGATTCGTAGCTGGAACACACCTTCATGACTTCCTGGGCGGCGATGCTGCCAATCACCGCCTGCATGGGACACAGCGAGCCGGCCGATACGTAGGAGAGTGTCGTGATCAGCCTCTCGTCTACATGCTCTAGTGGTGTGGCCAGCTTAGTGTTCCTCAGTTTCGCCCATCGTACAAGCTCCTCTGCATCCTCCTGCAATGACCACGTGCGCTTAGAGAACGGGTGTCACGGTGAGGGTAAAGGTGAGAGGGAGATGATCTCATGGACACCAACGAGGCACTAAGATAACCGGTGTAACGAGAAGCAGGAGAGGAGATAATGGAGCAGCTACACCTTCTGCCGACTCATCGATACTTGAGAGTACAGTGAATGAAATCAAGGTAAAACGTAAGGAAAAAAATCACAGCATATCCACAGATGATGATGAGTGGGGCGAAACGTCCGTCCGTCCGTCAACTATAAGAAATCGTCAACTATACGAAAACCACTAACGTCATCTAGTGATACGATTTCCAAGGACATACACCCAAAACGCCATCTATTGGACAATAGAGCTGTCTACACACCTACTACTACTACAACAGAGGGAACGACCCACACCTTAACGAGATAGCCCCCCAAACGGTGAGAGTGGCAGTTCGGTCATTGGTTTAGTCAAGCTAAATGTGCAGAAACGTAGAACTGTGCGTGACAATATTAAGGCGTTGCTGAAGAATCACTACTAAGGTTTAAGCTTTTTTTTAACTGTCGATTGTAAATAACTACAACATTGGAGAACACAACTCTAGCGCTCACAGCTGCTTTGGTGAAGTTGTCGTATACTAATATATATCCGTATACTAATATGTATACGTATATATAGTTGATCAACGGTTGATTAACTAGAAAGCTTAAGCATCATGAGTGACTGGTGATGCAGCAAACAAAGCGTCGGCCGTCAAAAACACGACCATCGTTGCGACGCGCCATCTTTTATGCATCACGCATCACTTTCTAAGCTGATCACAAGCGGTCACGCAAGCTCTAGAATAAGCTGGAGTGTTCGCGCCTTGGGCGCCATCTTAACAAAACGATCTACTACGATCGTGAAACTTCTCAAACACTGAGGCGTGGTCTGCGCCGAGCGTTGCTGACAAACTTTGTGGGCGTAAACCAAATAGAGCAAAATTGAAACAGCAAACGTGCGTGGCTATATGCAATATACATGCCAAATGTCATCTTCTTCAGAAAATATACGTTATAATTCCATCTGGAGCAGCTTGGGAAATGCCTTGTAGTTTTTACCTTGCACTGGAGTTTCGTTCTCCTCCCCTCTAATTCATTCAATCAATTTGCTTTGTCCCTGTGTAACACCAGCGAGACCGCACCATGGACGCATACCTTGTTCCAAGGCCGTGGAAGGCGCGAGTGCGAATGCTGGAACTCGTGGAGAGCCTGGAATCCGAGGTGGAGTTGCAGAGGACGATCCATCTTTGCGAAGTCGGACATAACGAAGTCCGGCTCGGCCATTGACTCTCGAAATGATTTCTGCGGAGATAAACAGGAAGACAGACGTTTCCAGTGATTAACGCCCTACCAAACGGAAAGGCCGAAAAGGGTCATCTAAGCACGTCGTGAAATCTCTCTGTTCTATACGCACTCGATGAAACAAAGGCATGAGGTACTCACAAACTTGATGTCCTTTGGCATTTTTACTTGAGTTGCGACGCCGCCAGTGGAGTAGTCGCTGAACTGCGTTGTGTCACCCACGGAGAATTCATTTGGCCCTTGATGAGCGTGAAAAGTACGGAGAAAAACAAATAGAAGAGCAGTTTAGAGCTAATCCATAAGCTGGCACCAGCTTAAATGGGCTCACATGGTGGATCTGATTCGGCGGAAAAGCGCGACGCAACTTAATCTCGTGCGCCGTGGATAATCTGCTCGCCCATTTCGCAACGCCGTAGTCATAGAGAAATGTACTATATGAAGAGAGGCCACTGGAGCCTTTTCGCGGCCCAGCAAGAAATCGTCTGACCAACCGCTATATGGCGTACCCATCCTCACATTTAATTCTTTGTTAAGACATGTAATAGCTTCCTCAAGACGACAATGAATACCCAAGTGCGGCATCAATTTTTTGCAAAGAAGAATTTTTATTATTTGTGCAATTTTGCATATCTTTTCTATATCCTGTCTCACTGAGGGCATTTATTGCCTTACAACAAAAAAAACAGCAAAATATGACTAGAAATTGCTGTTTTTCTGCATTTGTTTTGCACAAAGAGGCACATTCATGTGGTTTAGATGTACTGTACATGTATTCCCTTTAAGGAAGCATGGGTGTGTAGCCTAGTGGTAAAGAAACTCACTTTCAGAGCATGAGGGTACGGGTTCAAATTCCAGCGTCGGAAACAGTTTGCTATTTTATTTATACTGAAGGCATTATCAGGTCTGATCAACCACTCGTGGCGCTGAAAGCAGCGCAGTAGCTGGGCCACAGGGCCCTAAGGGAGTGTCCGCTCCTTATGTAAGTGTGTTTCTCTATGTCGTAGTTGAGTACAGCACTCTATCACGTGATTATCACTCGCAGGCATCGGTATACGTCCTGCGAGGCATGCGGAGGCATCTACCACCACACAAAACGGTTTGCGATGAAGTGACGTCGAAGGAGTCACCACTTACCGAGCACCCTGACTTTCATCGGCGCGCAGTTGTTTATCTCGGTCATGCCTTTGACTTCGGAAAAGGTGACGTAGTCACCATCCTCGAACCCATGCTTCATTTCGTCCAAGCAGGTCACTACGCCCTCCGTGTCCTTTGCGGGTGAGTAAAAAAAAAAGAAAATGCCAACATGACGTTGTAAGAGGAAGTCCGTGATGAACATGCGCTCTGAGGGAAAAGTGTGCCTTTTTTACGCGCTAACGCTGTCCACTTTATAAGCAGTCTTTCACTTGGAGTTGCAGTCTAAGGCTTGAATCAATCTTCTACGATTAATCGATACATTTTAACTTACGTTTTATGACCAATAAATATACGTAAGCAGTGGCATTATCGAAGCCCTTGTCAGGTGTCGTGGGCCGCTGCAACTAACTTTTTTTTTCGCAAGAACCAGGCTCCTGAAGCGGGTTGTTTGGGTCGAGGAGGGTGAAGTCAGCTTGAAAAATATGTCGACTAACGTTGCCATTCTAAATAATAAATATATATTTGTAATAATGATATCCACGGCCTTACGACCCAACACAAATATGATTATGGGAGACTCCGCAGAGGGTGGTTTCAGGTATTTGGACCACCTGGTGTTGCTTACGTGCACTAGCATTGCACAATACACGGACGTCTGCCATTTCGCCTTTTTCGAAATGCGGCCACCGCGGCCGGAATCAAACCTGCGACCTTCGCGCAGCCGAGCATCATAACGACAAGCCCGCCTCTGTGGAACAATTACTGATATTGTATTAGTCATAAAATATTGTACTTGTAGTATCTTTAATATTTGTGATAGCAGATCAGTTGCTTATAAGAGCAAATTAGAAGGCTTGAGCAATCGTAGAGTACCAGATTCATTTTACGCTGCAAAGAGCTGCACCACACCGCGCTCGTTTCAAAACAGAGCGTGACCAAAGCACTTTATTTACACACCCGGGTGATGGAAGATATTAAAACAGACAGCGGCTCCTCCCCGGTCGGGTCCACCACTCGGAAGTTCTCACCGAAGTCGCAGAATATCTGCCTTCAGTGCAAAAAAAACACAAACATTAACACAACATCACATTATATGCGACACGCCTTTCAACTTTCCTCCGCCCTTTAACCGCTATCTCTAAAAAGCGGGAATTTGGTGTGATATGCTGTATCGAATATTATGAGACCAACATAAGCTGACACTAGCTGAAGTTTATGAAATATTCATGAGTTGGTACGATCGGTCAATGATAATTAATATGGTCCGTTATAATATTGGACCAATTAATGACGAATACTGCCTTGATTTATTGGTTCCGCTGTCACAGCAACTGCATTGTCTTCCAATGTATTTTCGATAAGGTTCTTGCGTGAATACGCAGACAAAGAGCCGACATAATTCTGCCTGAATTCTTTATGGAACATTCCAGATACGACACTCCGCCAAGGCACGCGTGAAAACAGTTCTGAACAACGCACCCCGCCAGGCCCCGGGTATCGGCAACAATCAGCGAAATGTTGTTCTCGCGGGCAAAAGCGGCGATTTTTTCTTGCTCTTTCAATGGAGTCTCCGTCAACACCACAACCTGGGAGGGCAGAACAGTTTGGTTATTAACTTCGGCATTCGTTCGCTGCTAATCCTAAAGCACTTAAATAGCGCGTAGCGAAGGAGCCGTGTAAAGGCGCTACTCTCGCGCAGTTGAGATGTAGGCACGGCCAGCTGTTTGCTTGCATACCATGCAAAGCTCTATGCGACTCTCTTTTGTTATTGCCCTTTAACAATTCACCCCCCCCCCAAGCACAGATTAGAATATGAAAGCAGGGCCGTTGTCCAAAGGAATCGTTTTCTGTGAAATGCGTCTTTTGCTCCCACCAACAAAAGGGGCAATTTTCATCCGCGTTGCTTTCTGTCCACTTAAGTAACTGCAACACAGTTAGGAAACCACAAGCAATGACACCTTTGCTTTACTTGGCTTAAACGCCGGTCGGTTACACCTGCTTAAAACTTAGATCAACTATCAGCCGGATGTTAGCTCTAAACAAAGCTACTCACACTGAACTTCTTCAGGAACTCTTCGTTCAGGGGCTCTGTGTGGGCTTCCACACGCACGTACTGGTTGAGTCGCGCCAGTGATGCCTCGGAAGCCGAGGCTCTGTTCTCGCCCAGCCTTTCCTCGCTGAGGTAGTACTGGAAACCATACACCACAATGCAAACATTGCACGTAGCAGCGCATCATTTTGTAGGGGGTTGTAACAATTTTCCGATAAACGTGTCAAATGATATTAGCTCCATCAATCGTCAGTCAAGTCCTCGACGACATTATTTTGACTGTGAATGAAAACACTTGCACCCGTTACACAAATCGAGAGTTTGGCCTGAGCGCATTTACGCAACAGAATTCGGGGCTGCCTAATACACTGCAGTCAAAGTTTGCAGTCTCGTGTGGTGTATAGAATAGGTAGACTGGATTGATTCGGCAGACGTACACAAAATATGTCCACATATGAGGACGCAGTCCAGATTGAAGATATTCCTTCCTTACATGATCCCCTTGTTCTTCCTTACCCAATACCCAACATTGACCGAGCAGCACCGACTGATCGAAATAAAGGTATTCACTCATTCATTCATTCATTTATTCATTCATTCATTCATTCATTCATTCATTCATTCATTCATTCATTCATTCATTCTAGATGTCCGGTAGAATGTTTTCTTTTTCTGAAAAATACAAGCGTGCTCACACTAAACATCAAGAAAATCTTGCGATGCGCGATTAACATCACTTAGTGTTCTAGTTAAGCCCAAATCTTGGTCAACGATGGTGAGTAATATATCACTAGTTAAAAAAAGCGGTCGGACACTCGCAATAGGCGCGTGTTAGCCAGAATGACAGTAAATTAAGATGCCGACAATGTAGGTGGAAATTATCATTGGGGCAAAGTGTACGGTAGTGCGTTGCCCGTACAAAACACACAGATCCAATTATTAATCACAATTACATCATCAAAAAAGGGCGGCTGACAGTTCTGTATGCCAGAAAGTGAAATGTCCTCACTTGCGAGGATAGGTCGTGCCTCGTGCACACGGCCTCGTCGTGAATGGTGACCGACTTGACGCCACCCAGAATGATGTTCTTGGCGATCTCCACGCCCAGTCCTCCCATTCCGCACACCAGGACATCCGACTGCGCCATGCGCAACATGGCGTCTCGCCCGAGCACGTAGCTGCGACAAAAGATGCGCCACGTGTTCACCATACAGGGACGCCAAAAGACAAACAATATAGCAATACAGCGAATACAGCAAACTTCCAGTAGCGATAAAGCATGTTACTCATGCATCGTCCACTTACAGTTGTCTAGAGTAGAGGCTCTCATCGATCTGGGGTGGGTTCTCTCCCGATGAGGCAGTCGGGGCCAGTTGTCTCTGCGTGCACATGGCAAATATTTATGTCACAACAATCAGAAGCACAGAAAGTATCAATTTACTGCTACTGAAAGCGAAACGCCAATTCAAGTCCCCTCTATGAAGTTGATAGAGCTTAAAAGTCAGAGGGGAAGTGTGCGTTTTTGCGTTTCGAAATTGAGCAGCCTATGCTCAGGTATACTTATTATATAAGTGGCACGGGTACGAAGTGGCCTCCTTCGCTGTGTTCCCCAACTACACAAGTCAAACGCCGGTGCGAGCAGTATGAAAAACTTTATAAAAATATAATATAAAACAGACGGAATGAGTTGTGCTATGGTCAATGTAAGGTAGGGTAAACATTAAAGTGTTTTCACAAAAAATGAAATCGTACAGAAACATAAAAAGAAAATGTAATTACTGGCAGTGTATATAAACGGCAACTCAGCACAAACTCTTCGTCGAACTGGTACGAAATCGACGTTGCGGTTCAAAAGACGAGCTATGTTAGGCAAAAACCTTGTTAGGGAAAAGCATTGTCCGGCTCATATGCCTCTCAAATGAGTAACCGAGTGACGCCAACGCGAGACACGAGGCAACTACAGGGTGGCCTTTTTATCCTTTTATTATGCTCCACAGTGGAGAGTTCCCTCTTAACCAGACTAGTCATTGCGACTGCCACTCTCAAGATTCCCAAGTGATGCATTAGGATCGCTTCACATTTCAAATGTGGAGCGTTTTAGGGGGCTGGGCTGGCGTACGCTGTCGTCGCATGGCGTACCACTCTATGCGTAGCATTTTCAGCCCTCGCTCGCACCAAGGAGGAGTCTTGTTCGATTTGTTTTTAAAGCGCCTTGATGATGATCGAATCACTCATCAGTAGCAACAGTAAAAAAAAACTAGGTATAAAAACCACACATAACAAACCGCGTATAATAAAAAACATGACTGATCCCTCTGCCACAACAATCTGTAGAGCACGAAAGTGAAACGTATTTTCGCAGAGGTAGCTGAGGATTTATTGTAAAATATTTCGCCACAAAGGAACACATTGTACAGCTCGAAACTTTCATCATGCACCTCAAGCAGAAAAGAACATACACAGGACGAGCGCGAACTAGCAACTGTCAAAGCTCGACAATCAAAGCGCTGTGCTGAAACACAAATAATGGCGCATGTATGGGCGCACGAAACGGACGCACAGATGTCGAGCGAAAACTAACAACTGCCATAACTGTTACTTTGTGTGTGTCAGCAGCACGCTCCTTATGGAAGTGCGGCTGCGAGCGATGTGGTCTTCGCGCTACCTTTGAACACACACTTGTGGTGAAAGCCCACAAACTACCCCAATCAAGAGATAAGCGGGTGCGCACGCGCGACCACGCCCTGCTGAGGCGTGCGCTCATCTCGACGCGCAGAGCCAACCACTGGCACGCGTACGCTCGCGTCTACGCGTCAAAAGCGTCAAATGCGCCTCTCGGCGTCGACGTCGGAGGGTCATACGTGAGCAGGCGCGAGGGATCAAGCAGGGCTTGATATTTCGCCTCGCGTACGCTACGTCACCACGCGTACAGCGGCGCCAACCAACCAGAGGCCGCGATGACTCCGATTGGATTGGATAAACTTTTATTTATTGGATAAACTTTTATTCCGAATGCTGTGCCTAATGGCTGCCGCTTCGAAGGCACAGCCGAGTGCTGAAAGCAAGCATGAAAACTACGCCAAACGTTCCTAAATGACCGCTTCGTAATCTAGAACGACAACGAAACGACGAACAACTGCGAGTGCTACCAGTGTGACGCGCTTTCGTGCCGAGTTCGAGCGACGCCGACAAATCCAGCGAATGCCGGCCGGCTATGCTAGCGCCGGTCCCGTGTGCGATCGTCGGCCGAGCGAAAGGAGCATGTCGATGTTCTTGTGCTTTGATCTGTGACTTTCTGTGCTAAAAACGAGTGTAAACAGACTTCGGAGGTTCGAAGGTTTGAGCGTGAGCCCTCGCCTACCGCGGATGCAATTCAGATCGGTGTCATCTGCATCCAGCCCCGGCCTCTACCATCTAGTTCGTATGAACCAGCACATGCGAGGCACATCGGCTGAAAAAACTCTAAGGTAGTTTCCGTCGCAACATAGACACCATATACGACGCCCGAAATATCGCGTAGTTCATACGGAGGAGGAGTTTTTATCTGCACTGTGTTTGTTTTCAACATCGGTATTCATAATCGCTGAAAGCGAACCTCGCACTAGCCAACACATTTCCGTGATGTGCAAACGTACGTACTTATATAAGTGTATTTGCGAATTGTATGACGCGGAAACATTTGTTGGCTTCGGTGCTAATCGTTTTCGTGTGTTGCCAAGCTAATAACAAGCGTGCGCTGGTTGGTAGCAGTGAGATGTGACTTCGTGTCGGGTACGAGCTGTCAGCGGTCTCATTTCCATTCACTTACAAGACAGACACTCGAGCGTGCGTTGCTGTGGTGATCGAAAAAGAAAGTTGCATGATTAAGTGCTGCTGGTATTGCCTGCTATTTCACTTCTCGCTTCTTCTGGTTCTCTGCCACGCTCAGTAACACATACGTTGTTTGGAGGCGTTCTAACACACACATTCTTAATTTATAGTTCATTCTGATACTCGTAGCTATAGGCATACAATGGCGTTTTTCCGTCGTTTTACAGTTTACTATAACATAACGCGCGTTCTGTTTACAGCTGGACAGATAACTGAAAACCTTGTGAGAAGCACCTGATTTGAAATCAGCTGCATGATGACACGATTGTTGGAAGAGAAGATCACCACATGTATGCACAGAATGAATGAAGGTGCACTAGTATGGTACTGCACTTTGTATGGAAGAAATGCGAAAAGTACCTCGTGTGACTTATGAGACCTTCCAGAGCTGTGCATGTATTTATCTGTTCCTCCAGACTGTAATCAGCTGAAGATATTCGATGGTTCCGAACATTGAATATTTGTATGTGTTTCCAAGAAGTCCTTCATTTCTGTTCAGTTTTTATTATATGCATTAACTTGGATTATATATACGCATGCACTTAAGCATATTCAGTTTAGTTCTGTTGGAAAACTTGCCAAAACTTCTGTACGGTGCTCTGGTGCAATCCTTTGATCGGTATCTGTCCCATCAAAAAATTTTGGCATGCTTTATTGCATCATAAGGTATTTTGACAATTGATGACATGTGAAAGCCACAGTGCTTGGCTGTAATCTCAAAACCAATGTCTGGGTCATCAAGAAGTGTCAGATGCATTTTGTAGATGTTAAAGGATACTTAAACTACCAGCAAAGTGCTGAAGTCTTCAACACAGCACTGATCCGCAATCACGACCCAGCTTAGAAGTCATTTGTAGAGCTCTCTAACACGTTCAAATAAAGTTATCAAGCACTGGATTGATCTACTTGATTTGATTGCTAATACCAATGTGTCTGACTTTTTGGAGGCACTGGTATTATAATAATGTCCTATTTGTCTCATTTATTACAGGGGCGCACTCAAGGGTAGTGATATTAACTTACCTTGGCACACTTAATGTGATATTACTGTTTAAATCATTTCATTTTGTATATACGTACGCCAATTTTGCAGTAGCCTCACAGTGAGCAGCCGCATTTGAAAATAAATAAATATACCATCGGAAAGTGTTCCACGCTGTGCTCGGTTCCAATCTGGTCACTAATATCTGTTGCATAATGATGTGTTGGGTGTGTTTTATTGCATTGGAGAACATTTTGGCTGCCTTCCATGAAGGGTTCAGTTCTATTATTGACCGATATCTGTGACTTCATAAACAGTTGGGTGTCGCTTGTCGTTTTAGAGAATACTTTGACTGAAGACAACGTCCAGAAGTTTTCCATTAAGGATTCAGTTCCAATATTATGACCGATATCTGTGACTTCATGAACAGTTGGGTGTCGTCTATCGTTTTAGAGAAAACTTTGACTTAAGACAACGTCCAGAAGTCTTCCACTAAGGATTCAATTCTAATATTATTACCGATATCTGTGACTTCATAAACAGTTGGGTGTTGTTGCGTAGCGTATGTTTATCAGCTCGCGACTGCTTCTGCGCAGAGCCGATAAGACGAGCGGACGAGACGACGGTGAGTTAAACAAGGTTTATGTACAGCATATATACAGAGGCGTTACAATTTCGGCACTGGGGCCGACAGAGACTCGAAGAGCCGAGCTCTCCTCTCTAACACATAGGTCAGCCTTTCGCCTAAGACCGCTGACTCACACACATGTCGGCACTCCGACACGGGGACGCCTCTCACATAGGACCGCCGATCGCGACGCGCCGCAGGGCTTCTTTTATTTACACCGGGTCCAACCAAAATGTCCAATCAGAAGCGCCGCTGGTCGTCAGGGCAGATTCCGCCAATGGGGGTCGCCGCGCCATCCGTCAGACCACCAGACACGCGGACGCCGGCTCGCTGTCACGCGCGCAGCTGACTCAATGCACGTGGGCCAGGGAGGCGCCGCGCGTGTTCACTCCGTCGAGTTGATCGCGCCAGGCGGGCTGCGGGCTGGCCTTGACCCAGATTGCCTTTTTCCGAGGCACGGACGTTTGACGAGGACTCGCTGGCATAACAGCACCCCCGCCGCCAGACAATGCACCGGAAAGACGAGCTGCTTCCACGGGGCTCGGATGTCAGGTGCGCTCGTTCGCCAGGTCCCTCCAGGTTCGCCTCCAGGGCCATGGGGAGAATACAGCTCCAGACTGTTCCGGGAACACATCCCAATTTTGACGACGGATCCCAGCTCCACTGGCTTGTCGCCACAACTTGTCGACCAGCTTCACTCGTCTCTTCTGACCATCTTCGGTTTCAGCACTTGTCGATGGTTCTGCAACTTGCTAAGAACGGTTCGACAACAGACAACACACGACACACGCAAGTGCCTTCGGTCACCCGACAGAACACCAGACAAAGTATAATACAACATATACCTATCTACGTGTTTATCGGAATTTTGTTCCCTCTACATCAAGAGGCACATGTGGGACAAAAGACTCTTAAAATGACAACTCAAATTTTTTTTTCCACGTACAACAACGTAACGAATTAGAATACCACAAAGTTGGCCCCTTGAGATCACTCTGAACGAGAGCGCTCAGCCCAGGTCGTAATGAGGTAAAAATTTTGCCCCAAATCGCCAGCGAGAAACCGAAAGGTTGAGAAGTTACTAGCTGGAACTCACTGCTCAATGCACCTGCCTTAGCGTTTACCTTTCCTTTATTTTTATTTTTTTTTGATAGCGAACGTCAAAGTTGCGCTGTGGAGCAACATGCTCCACTTCAGTAACCGGCCACTTTTAGGCGACGATACCTATGCGGCACCAAGAGCGGCTCACACTTTCGACGTTGCACAGGGGAACAACGATACGGCTTGCTACGGATTGACTCCTCACCGCTGAGCTCGATATCGTGTTCGATCACCCCCGTGTTTCCGGGGCGGTCCGAAAACACGTCTTCAAACTCGGAACCAATCTTTCTCAGGTCCGCTTTCTCAGGTCCTCCGTCACTTAAGCTAGGCTCTAGGTTCAGCTGTTCCCAGATTACTTTCGATCTCCTTTCGATTACCTCACTAGAACTAAAAATTTCTGCTTCCTCTTCCTCTGAAGCCTTCAACAGCTGATTTACGACCGCTTGATGTTGAACATTGGGTTTCATCAAGTTGTAAATTTTGTTCTGCCGCCTTCCTACTTGCACCTCATAAGTTGTATCGCAAGGCTTCGATAATACTTTGGCGGGCCCTTCCCAATCAACCTCAAGCTTGTTCCTTTTGAACGGCTGCAGCAGCATTACCTGACTCCCTACTTCAAAAGCACGCTTCTTCACCGATTCCTCGTAGTGCTCCTTCGACAGCACTTTTGCCGCGTTTTTCTGGCTTTCCACTCGCGCTTCAATTTGGCTTTCCACTAGCGCTTCAATCGAGAAATCCTCACGTTGCTCTCGAATGAGCGTCTCTCGATCAACTCTCGGCAGCTCGCTCCAACTTTCCGCTACAGGCGAGAGCGTTGCAACCCTCTCGCTCTGACTCAATGGCGCCATGTCGTCTCCCCTTTCTCCGGAAACCGCGCAGCTAGGTTCGGCGACGGGCCGCTCGCGTGACTGCTCACATGACTCATGCGGAAACTTTCCTTTCTGGGGTTCCGTCGACCCGCCGACAAGGTCACTTGAGAGTTCACCGCATGGAACCAGGTCAAGCCTCGGCGAAAGCTTTCGCGCTTGCGATCGCGTGAGAGCCATGCACGCTAAGTTGGGGAAGAACGATTTGCCCTGCTCTTTGAGAAGCTGCTCCGAGTTGTTGGAGAAAAGATAAGGAAAACGATCATTTAGCGCGGCAGACACAGCTGCTTCGGTGCGAAGCTTACCGAACGGGCCTTCAATGACAACCGTGGCGATTGGTAAGCGAACACTCTGCACCTCGGCGACTTGCCTAATCCACGCGCATTCTCCTGTGAAGTCATCCGGAGACACCAATGAAGGATGGACAACGTCCATGGTTGCCGCTGAGTCTCTAAGTGCTCGGCACGTTTTCTCATTGACCCTAATTTCTTGGAGATACGGCTCCAACAACCGAATGTTTTTTTCTGATTCTCGGATCGTTGCGAAGGCAAACTTTTCCTGACAGTTTCTCGCGATGTGCCCTTCCTTTTTACAGTTGTAGCAGATTAGCGGCTTCCGTTTGTTTTCCGGTTCTAATGCCTGTGTGGTAGAAACCTCACTCGATTTCTCCGCTTCTGTTTGCCCTTCCCCTACACTGTCCTCCGTAAGAGACGGGTCCTTCTTGAAATTACGGAGCGGATCGGGTCTCCGTTGATCAGGTTTCTTTGAAAAGCCCTCTTTCCTTTCATCCTTTTCAACGCGCGCTGCCCTGCTATGCAACTTTCGGCGAGTATAATACTCCTCAGCTAACTCAGCTGCCTTGTTTAACTGTACGTCCCCAAGTCTGTCCTGCAGCCAAAGTTTGACATCCTCCTCGATGCAGCGGTAGAATTGCTCCAGTGCAACGCATTCCACCACTTTATCGCGGTCGTCATAAACACCTTCGCCCTTGAGCCATTCAATCAAATCGGCTTTAAGACGAAACGCGAAGTCAACGTGTGACTCATTCCCCTTTCTAGCATACCGGAACCTTTGCCTGAAAGCCTCGGGTGACAACTTATAACGTCTCAAGAGCACTTCCTTAACCTCGTCATAGCTCTCAAACGCTTCCCTCGACAAGCAAGTTATCGCGTCGGACACTTCGTCGGGAAGAAGAGCTAGCAGGTTCCGCGCCCAAAGAGGCCGCTCCAAAGCGTTTCGCTCACAGACGTGTTCAAACTTGACGAGATACTTCGCCATGTCCTCGCCTACTACGAACGGTGGCAGTTGGTCCCGAATTCTAAAACCGCTGACCTGAATCGTCGGAGAAGCTACGCTAGGCGCCTGCGAACACTGTAGGATTGCCAATTCTAGTCGTTTCAACTCTAGGCGCTCTTGTCTCTCGGCCTCCTCGCGCTCGCGACGTTCGCGCCTTTCAACTTCTTCACGTTCGCGAGCTTCGCGCCTTTCAGCTTCTTCACGTTCGCGAGCTTCTACTTCTCGCCTTTCAGCCTCTTCGCGGCGTGCTTTAATATCCACCCAGGCCTCATCGACTTCCTCAGCCGACACTCCCTCATCCTTCATGATCTCAAGGATCGCTTGCTTTCGTTTCGCACGGCCCAAAGTAATGCCGAGTTCCTCACAAATTTCGATGAGTTCCTTCACTTTAAGGTTCTCCATCGTTCACACTAGCCTCTTGCTGTTTGCCCCTGTTAACAATTTACTTGCCGTACCCACTATAAGTCAACTAGCAAGACGCGCAAGCAACTTTTCACTCTCCCGTGTTTACCCCCTCCGCATTAACTTTGGTTTCAAAGCACTTCGACTTTGCTTGAAACGATCAAAGCTCACTCTAATGCTTCACACAGCCCTTCTCTAAACTACTACAACCTGAGCTAGAGTAGTCTGGTGAACTGAGGGGAAAACATCAGGCACTCACCGCATCGATGTCGCTGACGCCGGCCGATCCCGCAGCTGCCAACCACTGTTGCGTAGCGTATGTTTATCAGCTCGCGACTGCTTCTGCGCAGAGCCGATAAGACGAGCGGACGAGACGACGGTGAGTTAAACAAGGTTTATGTACAGCATATATACAGAGGCGTTACAATTTCGGCACTGGGGCCGACAGAGACTCGAAGAGCCGAGCTCTCCTCTCTAACACATAGGTCAGCCTTTCGCCTAAGACCGCTGACTCACACACATGTCGGCACTCCGACACGGGGACGCCTCTCACATAGGACCGCCAATCGCGACGCGCCGCAGGGCTTCTTTTATTTACACCGGGTCCAACCAAAATGTCCAATCAGAAGCGCCGCTGGTCGTCAGGGCAGATTCCGCCAATGGGGGTCGCCGCGCCATCCGTCAGACCACCAGACACGCGGACGCCGGCTCGCTGTCACGCGCGCAGCTGACTCAATGCACGTGGGCCAGGGAGGCGCCGCGCGTGTTCACTCCGTCGAGTTGATCGCGCCAGGCGGGCTGCGGGCTGGCCTTGACCCAGATTGCCTTTTTCCGAGGCACGGACGTTTGACGAGGACTCGCTGGCATAACAGTGTCGTCTGTCGTTTTAGAGAATAGTTTGACTAAAGACAACGTCCAGAAGGCTTGCATTAAGGTTTCAGTTCTAATATTATAACCAATATATGTGACTTCATGAACAGCTGAGTGTCGTTTTAGAGAATACTTTGACTAAAGACAACGTCCAGAAGTCTTGCATTAAGGTTTAAGTTCCAATATTATGACCGATATCTGTGACTTCATGAACAGTTGGGTGTCATTTGTCGTTTTATAGAATACTTCGACTAAAGACAACACCCAGAAGTCTTCAATACTGGGGTCAGTTGCAATATTATGACCGATATCTGTCACATCATGAAGTGTCAGGCACAGTTAGTTGCATTATAGCACATTTCAACTATGGAAAATGCCCGAAGGCATTCTACGCAGTATTTGGTTCCTATCTCATGGCCAATATCAGTTGTATCAATAAAAACCAGGTGTGCTTTGTTGCATTAGAGGATATTTCGAACACACACATCAACCGAAAGCCTGCTACTCTGGCCTCAATTGTAGTCTTATGACTGACTTAAATCTGTCATATCATGAAGTTGCAGGCGTGATTATAAGTCGACTGATATAAATATGTTGTGTAAATATACTGAAGGTACCAGCATATGCAAGATATTGTTAGTAACTTTGGTAGTGCAGGTATAGAAACCCGGTGGTTTGTAAACCTGATCAGGAGGGCAGCCACGCCTCATTCACCGCAGAGAGGAGGGGGGGGGGAGAGCTCAATGTCAACTCGTATATTAACATAATAGGGAGGGGGGGGGCTAAGTCAGCCCTGGGGAGGGGCAATGGGACAAACTTTTGCCTCCCCCCCCTCCTTAAGGAGAACCCTGCACACGCCTATGATAAACGTACAGTATGCTAGACGCGAATGTTCTTTCGCGGGAGCGGCGCACGCGCCGATGTTGATTTCTGGTTCATACCGCTGTAGTTACTTTGGCCACTGAAATGTCAATTACTTCTAAAATAGTCTAAACTGTGGTGGTTGAAACACTATCAACTTGTTAACGTGTTCTCATATCCTCTAAAACATACATTCCCGCTCCAGTTGAGAACGTGCCGTTCTGTGCTGAACTTGGACAGTTCTAAGCCAAAAGATCAAGCAACATTGTGCATTGGCCTTGGACGCGTGGGCGTCAACGCGGTCGACGCGTGCCAGTAGTTGCGCGTCCTTTTCCTCCACAGGCGCGACTAGACGCTTTTGACGCGTAGGCGCGTGCATACGCGTGCCAGTTGTTGGCACTTTAAAGCGCACCCGCCACGCCCCTCGCGCCCTTTCGAAAACGAACACGCTGAAGACGCCGATCCCCGAGCACCGCCAGTGGTAAATGGTGTTACATAAAGAGCTCGCCGTTAGCAAGTTCAAGAACGTACGCGTCTTGGCCGAGTCTCCTCTCGAAGCGCGCTGCGCAGCGAAGGGTTGACTCCTGTTGGTGGAACTTTTAAATGCGAGGCATTTCTTAGCGAACTTCGGCGACATTGAGCGTATCTGTCTACCTAGCCGCCTACGACTTTTAGCTCTCCAGGCCGTTTCGATAATGATATCGATACGAAACTTAATATACCATAACATGACTGTATGAAGAACACATTTGACTAGTCATAACATGAAAATCATGGCATGTATGCCAAGAATGTCATCATTTACATTTCAGGGCCCTGCAACTCTTGCGGTGGTTTCGTTCACATGGCGTGTTGCAAAACTGGTATAGTATGACATGATTGCATGGCAAACATAAAGGACAGACCCTAACATAAAAAATCATGACATGCTTGTCATGTAACAACATGACTACATGCCCTGCTCATGATGCACTTGCGGCCGTTTCGCTATAGCGTCACATATACCAAATTTGGTGCTACGGTACGTGAATTGATGACGAAGGTATGTGACTGGTGCAAGCATGATAATTATGAGATGCGTGTCCTGTGAAAACATGTCTATATGCCACAGTCAAGGCGCCAATGCATTTCGACATGAAGTGGTGCGCGTGCTCGCCAGCGTTCATTTCGTCGCGTCACGGCCGGCGTTGCCATGCCAGGCACCGAACTTGCCATTTACTCGCAGGCGCGCGCCGCGCTGCGTTGCTTTGACGCATGTGCATTTCAGCGCATCCGGCGTCCCTCCATCACGAAAAGAGCAAGACGCGTTGTTGTCTGCCTCTCGGGAAGGGGTAGGGGAAGGGGGTAGGTGGGGATTTTCGGACATGCCCATACCATGTGGAAGATATCACACGTCTCCCCACAGTGTGGGCAACGCCCATCTATGTTCGCATCGAAATGTTTTAGGATTGCAGGACAGAGTAGAGTACCTGTCTGCAGGCGCCTTAGAGTTCGCTCTTCCGCCTTACTCAGCCCCTTTGCAGGAGCCGGGTAAAGGCGGTGAGTGTCGCGATAATAGGTCAGAATTTGTTTGAACCGCAGCAGCGGTGTATTGGCCTCCGAGTCATAAGAGCCAAGGTGAGGAGCCCGGTGGGTAAGCGCTCGGGCGGCCGCGTCAGCGGCCTCATTACCTCGTAAGCCCTGATGGCCAGGAGCCCATACGATGAGTTTCGGGGCTGGATCAGCGAGAGCCCGTTTTAGAATTTGGCTGGCTAGGGGGGATATCTCTCCTACCAAGTAATGAGCACATGCTTTCCGGGAGTCCGTGATGATAACTGTCTGGGTAAACGCATGAACTACAGAGATGTTACTCTATGGCATCGGCGCGAAATACAGCATGTCGCATTTCGCGCCGGTTGCCGTCGGGCCGCGCCGAAGGACGCTAATCACGCCTGGCGTCAGACTATAGAGTGCTCGCGTTTCGCAAACGTAGCGTCGCTGTGCCCAGCGGGCGCGTGTGTCAACGCTACATTGGAGTATATTCATGATGCGCTCGTTGCCGTTTTGCTAGCTTCACATATACCAAATTTGGTGTTACGTACGCGGCGTCAATGGATGACGATATATATGAGTGGTGCAAACATGATAATCCTGACACGCGTGTCATGTGAGAACATGACATCATACCACGCTCATAGCGTGCTCGCGGCCGTTTCACTAGCTCCACATGTGCTAAATTTGGTATTCCGTGACGTGGATTGATTGCGGAGGTAAACGACACATCCAAACATGATAATCATGACACGGAAGTCATGTACGGCATCGTTTACCTCCACCTCTAAACTTTGTGCTCATCTTAAAGTGACATATCAACATTTTTCATTCCTTCTTCGCACATTATCGATTTCCACTGTACGTGGGATCTGCCAATTTTTATTTCTAGTTTTTCTTCACTGTCGCTGTATTTTAGTGTGCGTTTTATAACGTCATATCAGCGATATCAGTGACGAAAATATGTCAGGGGAGCTTACATGTGAAAATACACTTTCTTGTGAAAATAAAAAAAGACTCAAGCTAAAATAGAGAGAGGGAGAAAATATGAAAATAGTGAGAGCAATAAAAAAGGAAATGCACAAAGTGAGAGGACGAAATAACTCAGAGTAAATAGGAAAAAATAAAACATGAGAAGAAAGGGAAAAGGAAAAAAACTGGCAGCATATCCAAGGAGTGAATGATGGAAAGTGGGGCGAAGCATTCGTCCGTTCATTCGTTCTTGCTTCCGTCCGTCCATGCGTCCGTCAGTGTGACCGTCCATGCGTCCATCCGCCCGTCCGTGTGTGCGTCTGTTCTTGCGTCCATCCCTGCGTTCTTCCATGTATCCGCCCCTGCGCCCGTTCATGCGTCCATCCATGCATCTGTCTGTGTGTCCGTTCGTCCATCTATTCAACACTCAGTGTACCACCATCTCGCATCGTTTCATCATATATTCCCCATATAGAAGCACCGCCATCCAGCGGACATTCCAAGGACTAAACGGGAGGTGGCACATGCACGCTTTCTTATGGCTTGCGCTTCGGGTCTACATCCCACCTTTAACCACCTCGAGTTCATGGCAAATACTAGTTCGCTGTATTCATGGCACTGCGGCCCAACGCTCGCTAAACCTTTCTAAAACCAAGGACGTTACGCCCAGCGAGTATAACATAGCAACCCTTTTTTGTCAGATAGTGCTCAATGTACATGCCAGTGGCTGCTAATGCAGAATCAGAGACAGGAGAATTTGGCTTTTAGTTAACGCGCACGCTGCGAATTTTTTATTGTTCAACAACGCACAGAAGAAATCTCCCACCAGCACCACCATGCAGGTGAAAGCGTAAGACATGTCACGCACTACTACGAGTGATGAACGGGTGCCGCTTCAAAAAGCTTCACCCCAAAAATATCAGGCAAAGCTCTGTGCAAGAGTGTGCCTATGGAAATATATTTTTTCGGAGATAAAGCGAGTCAATACAGGAGAGTCTAGTGCTAAGCAGATGAAACGTAAGAAGCTTAAATAAAGAACGTGACCTCTAGACATGAATATTTAGTTCACTAAGTGAAAAATAAAATGCTCGTGTTAATAACAAGAAGGCCCTGAATGTCAGGAGCAAAAAAGCAGAGCAATATCTCTATAGTGCTCAGCCTCTTTTTTGTGTGTGTGTGTGGACATAGTTCGAGACAACATTAAATAAGGTGAAAAAATCAGCCAAGTATCTTGGAGCAACGCAGTTTTAGATTCTCTTAAAGCTTTGAACGCAGAAGTAATGTAATAATTGCATGAAAATTCTAAAAGCCTTCAGGAAGTGGGCATAAAGATGGGCTTAAGACTTGTGCTGTACGAGCTCTCCAGGACTGGGACGCGCAAAGCACCAAGCCGGCCAAACCCCCACAACATTCACGCAGAAAAAAACGTCAAATTTTTAACAGCATGTGCCGTGTCAGCCATGTGAGCGAACATCTTGGTCTGGTTGCTGATGTACCAGACCAAGATGTTCCATAGGCTGTGCAAACATCGAAGTCTACATTTGACATGCACGGATGACAACGCGCATCTCTACTGCAAAGGACCCGATTACATGGCTGATCTCAAAAGAGTTAGGCGTTGAAAATGCAACTTGCCAAGCAAAGAACGTTACACATACAAAACAAAGGACTCTTGACAGTTAGGTCTATTATAGAAGACCAGGTGACGGAGCGTGTAGATAGACTCCAGACGCAACCTATCAATGCTTCTGAGTAACGAGGCCAGTGCAGAAAAAAAAAATAGGAGAGAGGCAGGCCATGAAATGTTCATCAGACATCTTGGCCGGCTGCCGTGCGTTGTGGCTACACGTTCCCCACGTATAGTGTGTGGTGTGTTTTGATTTCGATTTCATGCAAAGCGAGTTTCGGTTTCATGCAAAGTATTTTCGCCCTTAGGGGGCGTTACCCTGTGTATATATAAGCGGCATTGTATATAATAACTCAGTTCCTGCTTGGCTACCAATCGCAGCGTACTTCTTATCGGCCGGCGCTTCAGCGTTATGCCTTGTGTTCTCCGTGCGTCACGTCCGGCGCGCGATACTACAATTTGGCGACGAAGATGGGATCCCAAGCATTTAAGCTCAGTGATGGATCGGTTTCGAATGCTTCTAAACTTGTAATCTTCCTTTACGAACGAGAACAACCTTCACGCTTGCATTCTTCCAATACCTTTGCAGAACCAATCTCAATACTCTGCCTCGCCTCCACGAATAGTTTCTATCCCCATTTCTGCAGCATCACCATCTTTCCCTGGGGCAAATGGCATTCAGGCATCGGTTTCAAGTGCGGCTGTGTGCGCCTAGCCACCATGAAGTTTACCGTGCACCGAGCACGCTTCAGTGTCATCGGACCCTTCTCAAGCTCCGTATCAATACTTGACTGACGAGCCCAGTTTCCCATGCCAGTACCCTTCTTAACACTAATGGACATGCTTCCGAACCTTCAGGTTCCCATGTTTCACCTCAGGGTTCACCGTCCCCAGCAACAACTGAGGGACGCTTAAGTCAGTCGTCGGACTCCAGCTATTCCTCTACGCTCTCAGCTGTCCCTGAGCAGCGCGTAAGCTGCTCAGGTACGCGTAGGCGCATCCTCACATAAACAACTTGCTGCTCCGCATGGAAGCACTTCAGAGCGCAAGTAACCTAGGGTTCTAAACGTTCGCGTAAAAACACGTCCAGGCTTAAGGACTTCGTGTCCTAAATTCTTCTTCTTACTTGCATGTTGGAGTCTTTACCATACGTGTGCATTCTTGTGTGTATGATGTGCATTAATTTATTGTAGAATGGTAAAGTCCTACCGCTTGGTACACTGGTATGTTGTAATTGTTGTTTTTGTTTGTATAAGTGCTTTCAGCCATAGTGCGCCGTGTACATAGCTATGTTTTCTTTTCCCTTCTCATATCGCTTCTCCCTTCTTCAATTGGTTACATTACAACAAAAGGAGGGGGATGTTAAGGTTGTCAATACAGTAGTTTAAGGTTGTACAAGTTTTATGTATCAAACCACTCCTCTGAAAATTGTATAAGGTTTTACAATTTACTTATGTGCCATTAATAATTTAATTATTATTTCAAAATAAGGTAAAAATTCAAAATTCATTCATTCAAAATGAGGGTGACCCACACCACCTCAATGTTTTTTTTTTTCATCCACTGAGCTATGTGTTCTGGCGCTGAAGTAAGTCTGGAAAACTCAGACTGCACGGTGCCAGCGAGTATGCGTATTAATAAGCGATTACCACTCCTGCGAGGTGCAAAACCTCGTCAGTTAAGCCTCGTCTACGCGAGCGAAGTAGCGAAGCGTCGAGAAGCACACTCACATTCGCTTTTCCGGACTCGTCGTGGCTGGGGCCGTCGTCGGTCCTGCGTTTCTTCGCTGGAGGGGTGATGTCATGGTCGTCGCCGTCATTTGCAGAGAAATGGACATGACGTGATCCAGACATGCCGCCTCGTTCGTCTCGTGCACGCCTTGATCGCCACCGGTGTCCGCGCGCGGCCTTCACTGGCTGTCCAGCGGGTCTTACGACAACTACGGTTCCGGGAGCGGCAAGTGCGTGGCCGGACCCTGGCGATGAACGCGGCTCGACATCAACTGCGAACGTGCCGTTCCTTTTGGTGCTTCGCGTGCAGTGTGTGGCGCGTGCACATTGTTCTCGATGATGATGGTGGTCGGAATGGAATGGAATGAAAAAACTTTATTTCAGTCCTGCCGGACGCGCTTAGCGCGTAGCGGGCGTCTCCCACGTAGGGACCGACAGGGAGTACCTGGCAGCTGCTTCGTGGGCCTGCTGGACGGCCAATTGCTGGTCGGCGAGAAGTGAGCTCATGAGGGACCTCTCCCACTTGCTTGAGGTAGAGTCGGGAGGAGTTGTTCTACACTCCCAGAACATGTGTGCGAGTGTCGCTGTGTGTCCACATGATCGGAAAAAACGTATATTTCAACCTTACAAAAGGTACCTCTGCGTTTTATCATTAAACGCAGAATCTGACCCCCCAGTGGGGTAAGGGTCAAAACAGAGAGTCATCATCATCGTCACCGCGAAAGTGAATGCAGTCGCGGAGGAAGACAGTGTCAGGTTATCTGTTGACCAAGGTGGGCCAGGCTCCAAGTCAAGTAGCATGGCGACCTCTAATGACGGAGATGCGGATACCAACCCTCCGGCTAAGCGACGCAGGACCGATGACGATACAGACGTCGATTCGTCGGCAAGTGCAAAGGTGAGTGCACCGGCCTCACTGGCAAGCTTGGTGAGGGCTCGTAGGCGTGTGCGTAAGGGGGCAAGTAGGGAGGCGCCTCCCCTATTTAACCTAGAAAATGCCCCCCCCCTGCCCCCTTAAAGTGGAACCCTGCATTATAGGAGGGACCCAAACTCTTTCGGCTGAATAAGTGTTCCACAGGATTGGGACACTGGGCTAGGTGAAGGCTTTAGATGTCTTACCAAGCGCGAAAAGTGTTCCACGGCGTCGGCTGCATGAACGCGAGCGAAGCAAAAAAACTGTGTGTTCACGTCACCTTCTTACGTCTTCATGACGCCACAAATCGATAATATTTGTGACGTCATCATGGACGTCACAAATATTCTTCTATCCTTCTTGTACTCTGTGTAGCTCGTTTTGTTCTCGCGCTATAACTATCGTCATGCCATACCGACTAGCCCAAGCCGCCACACTTCTAAGTCATCATGACGTTACTGTGACATCACACGATGACGTCATTTACTCATAAATTAATTGAAGCCACATGAGGTTCAGAAAGCTTTTTCCCTGGCAATGTAGGTATCAATAAAATTAACTAAGGGAAAACGAAAGATAGCTTTCGCCTTCCAGTCGTCTTAGGCGAATACATTAAGGGATCCAGTGAGTTTTATTCTACTTTACAGAAACAGAGGCGACACGCGAGTACCGGGACGTATAGTCAAAGATATTTGTACGGGTGAGTGGGAATTAGTGTCGAAAGTTTCGTACTGTAAGATGAGTGACAAAATGCAGAATGTTTGTTACGAAAGCGAAATTAGGATGTCTCTCACACTGACGCCAGTTTGGCCTGCAAAGGATGGTTTTCATGAAAAAATGGCACATTTTAGGCGTATACTATAATGTACTTCGCCATAATAATATTTGTTGGGGTTTAACGTCTTCAAATTACTATAAGATCATGAGAGATAGCCGTAGTAGAGGGCTCCGGAAGTTTCGACCACCTGGCTTTCTTTTTTTTAACGTGCACCTAAATCTAAGCACATGGGCCCCAAGCATTTTCGTCTCCATCGAAAATGCGGCAGCCACTGCCGGGATTCGATTTCGCGAACTGTTGTGCATGACCAAGTTCTACTCGACAAACATAATGGCGTTTTCAAGAAAGAGCTGACCAAACCATCTCTTACGAGTGTAAGACACGAACCTGAAACCCAAGAGCGGCGAGTACATGTGACCATATTTCTCACTGTGTTGACTTCGAACGGGAGAAAGTTGAGCTGTTGACAGCTATTCGGTGTATAAACTTGAAGCCTTGCAAACAGTTTGTGTGGCGAAAACAACCCACCCAAATTAATACTTAGGTTAATATGTAGTAGATCTCAATTCTCATTCCCTTTATTTACTTATTTTGTATGTTTACTTTTCGTTTGCAGTCGTAGGTAATTGGTGTTCTGCGATTATGGTACGCAATCTGGCAAACCTTACCTTTTATTTTTCTTTGTTTTCGTCGCAGAACCGGGCAAACAGGTCTGACTCCACCGCACATAACACGCCCTATATTGACGAGGACTTCTATTCCAGACAACTGTGAGTGAACTCCACGCGAGCGCGTACGGCTCGTGTGACTGACACAGATAAGACTGACATAGGACAACGTACTTCAAAATGATTTAGGAAATGCGATGGGTATTTGTCGAGCTGATGCTGGAGGCAGTGCAGTCGAAGGTGGGGATTGGTCGATCTACCGGTTCTGGTAACTGCGCAGTCGAGCACATATCCACGGGAAGGGGACAGGGGGAGGGGGAAGGCATAATTGTCACATATAAGTGCTAGAGAATATCGCCAGTGTGCTATTCTATATTGGCGATAGGCTGTATCGCAGCAGTGCTTTGACAACTCCCGCCATTTCTGAAATATCTAGGAACGCCGGCAACGTTCGAACGTGCGATGGACTCTCTCACACGTGGCTATAAATATAGACGTCCATCTGTCCTTGATACCTCGGCGGTGTCATTGTCCTTTTTCCCAGCGTTTGAAAGCCACCCGACTCTCTTGTCGACCATTCTCGCTGTCTTTCGTCGAGCGGGACTATAGCTAAGCTCCAAAAAAATGGCAGCTTATCCACGGAGTGAATGATGGAGAGTGGGGCGAAGAATTCGTCCGTCCATTCGTTCTTGCTTCCGTCCGTCCATGCGTCTGTCAGTGTGACCGTCCATGCGTCCATCAGCCCGTCCGTGCGTGCGTCTGTTCGTGCGGCCGTCCCTGCGTTCGTCCATGCAGCCGCCCCTGCGTCTGTTCATGCGTCCATCCATGCATCTGTCTATGTATCTGTTCGTCCATCTATTCAACACTCCAAGTACCACCATCTCGCATCTTTTCATCATATATTCCCCATATAGAAGCACCGCCATCCAGTGGACATTCCAAGGACTAAACGAGAGGTGGCACATGCACACTTTCTTACGGCTTGCGCTTCGGGTCCACTTCCCACCTTTAACCACCTCGAGTTCATGGTATATACTAGTTCACTGTATTCATGGCACTGCGGCCGAACGCTCGCTAAACCTTTCGAAAACCAAGGAGGTTACGCCCAGCGAGTATGACGTAGCAAACTTTTTCAGTCAGATAGTGCTCAATGTACATGCCAATAGCTGCTAATGGGAAATGAGAGGCGGAGAATTCGGCTTTTACTTTCTTACGGCTTGCGCTTCGTATCTACTTCCCATTTTTAACGACCTCGAGTTCATTCATGGTATATACAAGTTTGTATTCATGGCACTGCGGCTCAACGCTCGCTAAACCTTTCTAAAGCTAAGGAGGTTACACCCAGCAAGTATAACGTAGCAACCCTTTCTTGTCAGATAGTGCTCAATGTACATGCCAATGGCTGCTAATGGTCATCGCAGCCTGCGCGTCCACTAAAAGCCGAATGCTCCTGTCTCTCATTCCCCATTAACAGCCATCGACATGTACATTGAGCACTATTTTTTATTGTTCAACAACGCACAGAAGAAGTCTCTCACCGGCACCACCTTGGAGGTCAAAATGTTATACTTGTTACATACTACGGGGGACGAACGGGTGCCGCTATAAGGAGCTTCGCCCCTAAAGGTGAAATTTCGGCCGGCAACAAATAACTTTGCTCGGTCATCTTCTATACCCCACGACAACTTTCTGTGGCAGCACAGCCAAGGCTACGGAGCCGAAGCACGCTTGTCTTACTGCGCCACAGCATGTAGTCCCACAACGAAAACGTTTGTATACTGTTCTGGGTAACTAAGATTTTACCATTCGTCACTTACATTTTTCACGGATTTATTTTTTAATTAGTGAATAAAAACGTTGCGCAGTAGAAAAAATTTCGTTTCACGCTCTCTCAGGTTTTTTGGGGGTTTTTTGGCTTCCGTCGACTCGCGTTTCCTGCGACTCGCGTTTCCTGCAGCGAAACGCGAGCAAACGCGAGAAATCGAAACCGAAACACCCGTCGAAGCGGTCAGACTACTTGGCGCAGTAGCACATGTGCATAGGCTCCGCCCACGTAGCCTTGGCCGTGCTGCCACAGAAAGTTGTCGCCGGGTATAAGTTCTACGGGTTTTCAACCAGACGCTGACAAGATAAGCGTTGTGAAGCACTTCCCTATGTCTTCTACTAAAGATGTGCTGAGCTTTGTTGGCTTATGCTCTTACTTCCCGCGTTATATACGCGATTTCGCCGGTATATCTCGACCGCTCACTGAGCTTCTCAAAAAGGGCGTGTCTTTCTCGTTAGTCCAAGACCAAGCGGCCACGTTTTCGACGATGATCAACCTGCTCAGCTCACTATCAATACTGACCCACCTCGACCCATTCGTGCTCACTGAAGCTCGAACAGATGCCAGTGGGCACAGAATCAGTGCCGTCTTCGTTCAAAATCAGGATGGCCAAACACGTTTTATCGAATTTGCCAGCCGCCTTCTCCCATGCCTCTGTGTGGAACTATTTCATAACGGAGTGCGAGTGTTTTGCTTTGGTCTGGGCTGTTGCAAAATTTCGCCCCAGCTAGTACGGCCGTCAGTTTTCGGTTAGTACTGACATCTACGCTCTCCATTGATTTTCATAGCTGAAAGACCCAAATTATCACCTTGGTCCCTGGACCCTACTCTCCAGCAATACTCTCCAGGAGTATTCCATCGATTTAATCTACAAATATGGCAAGCTTCATCAAGACAGCGATTCTCCTCCGCTCCATCCAGTGGACTCAGTTAAGTTCGCTACCCATGAAAATGATTACTGTATACTCACCATATCTGATTTCCGCGACATCGGGGCAGAACATCGTCGGGATGCAACTCTCAAGACGGTCATTCAACAAGTCTCCCAGAGACATTCCTACCATTCTTCGCGTCAGCATGTCCTACACAATGGCGTTCTGTGTCACTGGCAGCATGACGCCTGATGGTCCCGAATTTCTGCTAGTTATTTCACAGCACTTGCGCGCGACCATTCTTCAATATCTGCATGATGCTCCTACTGCGGACCACCTGGGCGTTTCATGCGCCTAAGACCATGTGCGGCAGCGGTTCCTTTGGCCTGGTCTGTATTGTTCTGTGCGCTGATATGTCACTGCCTACCAGCTCTGTTGGTGTTGCAAACGTCCCGCTCTACCTCAGGCCGGCCTGTTCTAAACTATCGACATTCCACTGGAACCATTGTTTCGCGCCAAGTTCGACTTGCTCGAACCTTTTACTACGTCCGTATCAGGCAACAAATGAATTGCTGTCACAACTAACTATGTGACCTGGCATGCCATTACACATGCCTTGCCAACTAACTGGGCTACAGACGTTGCAGACTTTCTTCTCAATAACGTAATTCTTCGACATGGCGCTCCACGCCAGATTCTTACGCATTGTTGCCACTGCTTCCTGTCAAGAGTCCTCGACTAACTGCTATGTAGCTGCTCTACCGAACATTAGCTTATTAGAGCCTACCACCCACAGGCCAATGGTCTTAACGGTTATCCAACCGAACTTTAAGCGAATGTGTTTTCAGTGTACGTCTCTGCTGACTACCGTAAATGGGACGCAGCCCTACCCTACGCTACTTTTGTTTACAATTTGTGCAGACGTGACACTGACGGCTACTAACCGTTTCTTAAATGCGAAGCATTTCTTAGCGAACTTACGGCAAATTTGAGCGTATCTATCTATCTAGCCGCCTACGACTTTTAGCTCTCCTGGCCGTTTCGATAATGGCATCGACACCAAACTTTGTATGACCTAATATGACTGTATGAAGAACATCTCTGACTAGTCATAACATAAAAATTACGACACTTATATCATGAATGTTCATGATTTACATGACATGGTCTGCAGCTCTTGATGTGGTTTTGTTCACATGGCATGTTGCGAAACTGGTAAGGTATGGCACGATTGCATGGCAAACACATGTGAGAGACCCTAACATGAAAATAATGACATGTGTGTCATGTAACAGCATGACTACATGCCACACTCATGTTGTGCTCGCAGCCGTTTCACTAGCTTCACATCTACCAAACTCGGTATTACGCGACGCGAACGGACGACATAGGTAAATAACACATTCAAATATGATAATCACGAGATACGTGTCATGTAACAACATGACTACATGCGACACTAATGATACGCTCGCGGCCGTTTCTCTAGCTTCACATATGCCAAATTTGGAATCACGGGACGCCAATTAATCACGAAAATGTGTGACTGGTGCAAACATGATAATCATGAAATGCGTCTCAATGTGAGAACATGACTACATGCCACGATCATAGCATGCTCGCGGCCGTTTCACTAGCTCCACATATACTAAATTTGGCATCACGTGACTTGAATAGATGATGAAGGTAAAGGACACATCCAACATAATAATCATGACACGGAAGTCAATGTACGGCATAATTTACCTCCACCTCGTAACTTTGTGCTGAAATTAGAGTGGCATATCAACATTTCTCATTCGTGCTTCGCATATCAGTCGATTCCCATTGTACGTAGAATCTGCCGATTTTTTTTCTTCTGTACGGCCGAAGCTTGACGTTACCATTCTAAACGCTCCTTCCATCTGATACCGTCGCTATTAGTTGTCTATGCTCACGACGTCGCTTCGCGAGTCCTCGTCATTCGCCGAATCGTGCACACCAGGCATTGTGTTTATCAGGTCTCACAAAACCTGGGCTATGATCAGAGGTGCCACTGATGTCGGCTACCCTACGGAATCTCTTTGTCCTCCTGTGGACTCAACATATTTGCACAGCGCAAGAAAACGAGTAGTTACAGCGTAACTACAGAAGGAAGACGCATGGACCCGAAAGAGCACTGCCTTCAACTAAATTTTATTATCGAAAACGCTAGAAATATGTACACATTGTATATATAGCTAGTAGCACCCCACAGTACAATAGCGCAAGCTATTGCGTCATAGCCAGACACTCAATATCTCGTTAAGTGAGTACAACAGCACACGTGAGCACGAACTCGAATCTATTGCGTCACTTACTCGATTTATTATTTAGTAAGTTCAACCAACGGGATGCTACCACATAGGCCACCAACCAGTCGCATTTGATTAGCCTCAATGATCTCGCAGTGTTCGCTGCTGACGATGTTTTGCGACAATGGTGCACTTTTCAAATTCCTGGTTCACAATCACAATCTCTGCAATGAAAATACAGGTGGCCTTTAACAGCTGTGTTTACATGATAGTGATGCTTTTTTAAACGCTCCTTCAATCACCTGCCCGTTTGTCCAACATACCTCTTTCTGCAGGACAACAGAATCAAGTAACAACAGCCACGGCAGATGCGAATTGCCTCCTATGTTTGGTTTTGCAGCCGCTTCTTTGTGCGAACTGCGCATTCACACGTTTACAAAGCGTTGAAAGCTTTTCTGGGGCAGAGAAAACAACGCTGACGTCAACCTTATCACGTATCTTTTTTTTTTTTCGAATTGGGCGAAATTTTATGTAGATAGGGGAGCACCACGACGCTGCTTTGAGTTACTGGCCGACACAGGTTGCTGTGCTTCACGTCCCTGCTTAACGGCCCTAAGCATCTTTTCCGTTACCGAAACCAGCACATGACTAGGGCAACGCCATCCTTTAATTCTTTAATGCCTGTGCAAACGCATGCTTCTCAACGGGATTCTTCGGTCCGCCTTAGTTCGAGGAGTGGTCGTGATGTGACGCTACATGAGGCGTAGCGCTGCCTTCAGCCCACGTGCGTCCGGGCGCTTTGCCCCGGAGATGCGATAGACGTGTTTCCAACTCTAATTCCATACGTATGTCAGTTTTCTTCCTTCGTGCTCCTTCTTTGTGGCTTGGAGCAATGGCGCCACCGCATCACAGCGCTGCGCATGCTGTATAACGTTGCAGATGACGCTGCCCCATTGGCTGCCCGCATAGCGCCACGAACGGTTACCCGCCATCCTAAAGACCAAACGTTTACAGAGCCAGCGTGGCCGCCAATATTGTGAATAAGAGGGACGCAAGATTCCTCCCCACGGATCTGTACACAGCTGAGCGAAAATTGCTTGCTTTGATTTCCATCAGTGAGGCACTACATAAGAGGTTCTCTTCTTCAATACTGAAAGCACAGGTGAAGTTAGGTGATGGGTGAGAGCAGGAAAGGACTAGACGACAGGGTGGTGAACGGCTGGATCGGGTGCATCTGGCTGGCATTGATAAAATAGAGAAGGCATTTATCAGACAACCCATCGCTTATCAGATGGGTAGCCTGCTCAAAAAGCTGCTGATGTATAAGTGACCGCAAGACTTGCGAAGAGCGTTGTCGAAACGATGATTAGCAATTCCTCTTTTACGAGCTCAGAATGAGCCGACAAGTACGGTAGAAGTGGTTTGCGTCCTCTGGGTATGATGCCTCTGGTATGCTGCTTGCTATCATGTGTATGTATTTCCAGCGTTTTCGCTAATAAAATTTAGTTCAAGTCACCGCTCTTTCCTGTCCACGTTTCTTCCTTCCATAGTTACGCTGTAACTACCCGTTGTTTTTTTTTTTGCGCTGTGCGAGTATGTTGATTTCAAATCCCCAAGTAGCCCAAGCATCCGTCTCCTTTGAATGCCATATCGACACGAAAGCTTGTGTGAGAAGCTCCTCCCTCAATGCGCATGTAAGGCCCTACAAAGTTCTCCACAAGGTCCCCTGACGTGGACTACCTAACCATTCCTGTTCATACGCACACATCTTCTGCTACACCACCTACTGATATCGTTCATGTGTTGCGCCGAAAGCGTTATTACTCTGCCAGTCCAGAATGACTTTGGAGGCGCCATGACGGCGCTTTGTCCGCAGGGAATGGTGTTACGAAGGCATGGTGCATGCGCTTGCTGTGGCAGATGAAGATACGAACAAGAGGGCTGGTGGGTTGCGCGAGATTTTGATGACTATTACGGGGCACAGTTGTCCGTAAATAGGTGTCAATATATTCCATTCTGTGGCACTTGTGTCTTCGTGCTCCGGTTACAATATAATTGCAGGGGTGTACCGAATGTACTAGTTCTCTTGCAGCATGAAGCCTTCTGGAGACGTTCTTGCCGAAAGTTGTTCACCAACAAAATTTAGAAGTTATGCACGTTTTCTGAGACGCCCCCTGTGTCCTATCTTTTGCCCTGATGTCTAAACTTATGCGCAAACTTTACTTACATGTAGGTGCACGCACTTTGAAAAAAAAAAGCTGGACGTGCACTGAAGGCAGCGTAGTCATAAGTGGGGAAGTACTGTCCTATTAGGTGCAATGTATCGGACCGGTCCCTCCCCACTTACACTATGCAACTGTCTCTTACAGAGCATGTCTCGCGAGTTGAACCTTTTCAGTAACGTCGCAAGTTTGAACTGCAGACAACGATCGTTTCTGATTTTTTTTATAAGCCTATCGTATCTTGTCGTCTTCAAGACGAAATTTCAGATTATCACCAGAGATAATACCATTTGTCGATAAGCTGTGACAGTGGTGCACTAAAAGCTACCTTCAACAGCCCTTTATGCAATGTAGCTACATGAAAGTATCGAGTTGTTGCATAGGCGTAGCCACTTTCATTTTTGCGCTTTCGGTAATATACTATCGTATTACGGTGGTTTGGTGGTTCGACTCACTTCTGCACGTCTGTGGCATGTTTTTCATCGATAAAATATGGGCTGAAAACCCCTCTTTAAAGCTAATTTTTTCACAAGGCCTCAATTTTGAGTGTGAGCAGGGTTTTTTTTTTTTCAGTTGGTAGCAGGGGTGCGGTGAAAATTACACGCAGCGCCCCCCTCCCTATTACGTCAATGTATAGGTCAAACTTCGCCCCCCTTTCGCCCCCTCTGTGCACAGGTCTCAAAACTGTCCTCAAAACAATTCCAAATATTGTGTCAAAATTGTGGCACTGAAATTGTTAGTGAACTGAAGCTAAAGCTCAGCTTACATCGCAGCTACGTGCTCGGGCGCGATGCTATGGAGCTGATAGCGCAGTCAGACGTGCTCATCTCAGGCCTGGGTGGCCTCGGAGTAGAGGTGGCCAAGAACGTCATTATGGCTGGGGTGAGGTCAGTGACCCTTCACGATGACACGGTGTGCACCCGAGTCGACCTCTCATCTCAGGTGAGAAGAAGCAAACCTTTCTGGCACATTCTAACACAATCACCGGCAACTGATGCCACCATCGTTGTCGAGGGTAATCAGGATTCAAACTTTCCAATTTACCACGCAGTGCATGTTCTGCCGAAAATATCGTGTATGAGCGTTGTACTAAGTACTGTCTAACCAGTATTAAAACGCAGTAGTTAAGACTTCTAAACTACACCTACAGCGTAAATCATGTGGTTGCCACTATAAAGAATGCAGTTGCAGTCAATAAATATGAAGCTGTTTAATGAAGCTGTTTAACTTGTGCCCGGAAGAAAAAGCGATACTTAATGTGCAACGATATCGGCGCACATAGTCGTCGAGTATTCTGATCAGCAGTAAACCACGTCGCCATTTATATACGTAGCATCGAAGATTCCCATGATATTGTTTGTAGCCAGGTTAGCTCCGAACTGAACTCAACGTATAGCGTTTACATTGGACGCAAAATCTTGTTGAAATATTACAAAATTATCGGGAATGTTCCCAGACATTCACGCGCGGTTCGGGCAAGGCAGTGGTTACATACAAAGAGGAAAAGAAAAGCGCCTGTCACTATCTTCAGCCTTTAAGAAGTAGTAATATTTCCTTGAAATTGTGAATGAATACGTACTCGCCTGATACGGATGATGCAAAGCACAGGACTGATAGAGTGCGGCCCACTACACCTGGGCATATTCCATATGTCCTGGATACAGAAGAATTATTTGCTGGGCGCTTTAGTATAACATTGTAGAAAGAGTGCGAAAACAGGCTACATGCATAAGAGGTGAAGGCTAGAACACGATCACTTTCTAACAGGTGTCCCTGTTTTTTTTTTTTACAGCGAAAGACGTTACGAGATCACAACACGGGTCACGCGCGGTGTCGTGGTTGTCCGCCGCTGCTGCCGCGGGTGTCCGTAACCACTATCGCATGAAAAAGAGACATTGTGGGATTCGAACTCTGGTCCACTGCGTGCCAGCCCAGTATTCTACCGCTGAGACACGCCGATGCTCGCGACTCGGTCGAAAACTTGCCTTAGACAGGCTTAATGTAGAAATCGCGGTAATATGAGTAATGAAGCGTCTTAGAACAGGAAAGGAACGACTGGGCGTCACACAATGCGAATCGCGTAACGAGTGGGTCCTCCAATGCTCCACCAGATTACAAAAGCTTGTTCTTCGTCACTTATCAACTCTTGCACGTACCCACTTCAGGCGTAATTCTTCGTCGTCATCAGCCACTGAATGCAACACATAATTCGTAGCGAAATTCGTTACAACTGTTTAAGCGGATACCACGCTTCTCCGAAGAATGACGAAGAGAAGCATGATGAATGCCGGCCTACTACAGAGACATTCTGATTATTTATGGCATAGTGGGTGACATAGTGGGTAGTGATTATTTATGGCATAGTGGCATAGTGGGAAGCATAGTGGGTAGATGCCTCTAGCATTTCACCCAAAAAGTGTTTAGAAAATATTTTAAAGGCCACTCTGCATGCTTTCGCTGTGACTGTGCTGTGCGTTCCGCGCAGGCCTGACGATTTTGTTTTTTTTTAATAAGGGTTTTAAAAATAGCTTGCGTTGTCCCCTTCACCCATTGTGTCCTCTTTTAGACCTTATTTTACGATGTGATGTGTCTAAACGCGCATTCTTCTGTGGCAGCCCTAACAATCTATGGTTAGCATTAGCTCAGGAAGCTCCAGTTTCGAGACAGCTTTGACCATGCTCTAATGTGCACACGTCTTTCCAGTACTACCTGAACGAGGAAAACGTAGGGCAGAATCGAGCCGAGGCTTGCGAAGAGCCGCTGGCACGACTCAACGAGTACGTTCGAGTCACATCCCACACTGAGCCACTGAATGCAGAATTTCTAAGGCGGTTTAATGTGAGTGATCTTCAGCTGTTACTTTCCGTAGCATAGCAAGCGAAGTCGCGGACTATAGAAAAAAAAGTCAATACCTGGTCATGTTGTGTTCAACAGAGCGAGGTCTTGAACTTGGCAAACCCTTCTTGGCAAAATCTGCGGGATCTTGAAGTTAGTCGAAATATTCGTATTTTTGTATGGGGTTTTAAGCAGTGCTATATTGTCTGAAATAATCTCGCATCAGCTAGGTCTCTCCGTCAAAGGGGTGATCGGCCTCTCAATATAACGCCCACCTTCACTTCGCCATTGCATGGTAAAGAACCACGATTTCGCAGGTTAATCGCTTGTTACCAGCATGAACAAATATGTTCCACTGTCTGACAACCAGCTTCCTTTATTAAGACTCACCTGAGTGAAAGAGGACGCACCATGGGCACAAGCATGAACGTAAACATTGCTTGAACCTGTTGATACAAATTTTTGTAGGCTGACTTACACTTAAGAATCGTAGAAAGAGTTTCTAAGCAGTGCTATTACCTACTATTCCGTAAAATAGACTAGTACCAGACAGAGCTTAAAGTATAGTCTCGATGTTTTGGGACCAACTCGGTCCTTCGGTCAGATGGTGACTGAATAGCGTCGAAGGAACTGGATCTCTTGTAGATTAAATTATGCACTAGTGATACTACTTTTTTCTTATAAATGTATGTAAATATCAAACTACAGTACAGCAAAGCAGAAAGGGCTAGCTATGTGGTGCATTGTTTATTCGGAATAGTTCACCTTTGGTCCATTTATCAACGCTTAGAAGTTTAGTGCCGATTTTCGTGACTATTACTTTGAAACAAATGTGCGCGTCGTCTCCCAGGTGGCGGTGTTGACAGAGACGCCATTGGATGAACAGGAGTCTATCGCTGTCATCGCTCGTCGCAACAACGTAGCTCTCATTGTCGCCGACACCCGTGGACTCGCTGGGTGTGTAATCGTAGCCGTGTTCCTAGCACCGTAACGGCTGCCATTTTGAAGTCAAATAGTCATGCCGCATATGTGCGTGCATATTCGCCGTCTTGCAGGCAGATCTTCTGCGACTTCGGCGACAGCTTCCGCGTGACCGACACGAATGGAGAGCAACCGCTGTCTGTTCCTATAGGCTCCATCACGAAGGTATGCTACATTCAGGGACGACACTGAAGTGTGCACGTCATTGAAATTTGTTCACGCCTTAGAAAGGTGTTCCTGCAAGCAGGCGTTTAAGCGTTAGTTTGATTGTGGCTTTAAGCGTGACAGTGTTCTTGTTTGCTCCTGCTTAATTAATGCACGCTTCAATGTCTTCTTTACATCCTTACGAGAAGCTGGTGTTCAGACGTGGAAACAGTAGAAGAGATAAGAACAACCCAAACGCCCTTGTGTGTCATTTGGTGCTAGTCAGCAACATGGCGTTCGTGTTATAATATCGTCTATAGTGCTAGTGTCTGAACGCCTGCTTCTGTTATGGATTCATACTAACAATTTGGACTTCTGTCGTTCTTAGCCTATACATCTTACCACTTAATAACGTGCATGGAGCAGCTTCTATGAGAATGCATTTATCAGTCCTGCGGTTTGTTTAAAACTGCCGACTGATTTTTTATTTTCATTTTTTTTCTTTGGAACAGTGACTTTCGCATAAAATATTATGTTGTGACTCTGCTGTTGTATTGTCTACTGTGGAGATTGTCACGTTGGTCCTGGTTTTATGCAACAGTTATCGTGAAGCTTGTATGAGATCTTTCATTAATTAGAGACTGGTCAGAAGTATTCGTAACCGCTACAGTCAACAAAATCGACACGCCACCTATGGTCACGCTCAAAACGAATACATTAGACATGTTTTCTAGAAGTATGCCCGATGCCCATTCACTGGTGCTTTGAAGTTACCGACACCAATAATTGATATTTCAATATGCAGATCATCACTAATACCTTGGTTTGTCCACGAATGTATGCTTACGTGGTATATAAAAACTAGAAAGTCTGAAACCATAAGTACATTGACAACCTAAATTCCCCACTAAGTTCGAAGATGTTTATGGAAATCATTAAAAATGAAATATATTATCAAGAAGCCCGGAGCAAACACACGCAACCTGCATCGCATGAAATTGAACTGTCTCTGCCGGAACCGGTGGAGTATAGTACTGGGATGGTAACTGTTTCGAGGGCGGGACACGTGAGAGGACGTCGTGAAGGCGGCCCACAGAGCGGTGCCTATCTCGCTACTTTATTATTCGGGTAAAGCTGGGTGGTAGCGGCTGCCGGCGTCCGACACGCGAGGCGCGTTAACCCGATCTGTAGCTAGGCAGCTCGAACTATAGCATGAGCTACGCGAGAGGCGAGACACGGTGGCTAATAAATGATGACGATGATGATGAACGACTATGATGCTACAGTTGGATGATGTTACAGTTTGTGATGTCGAGAGTTGCGCCTTTCACCAACCACCTTGTCTAAGGGCCCAGCTACAACGCGTTTCATAGGCACTTCGAATTGTGTCAAAGGGCAGTAGATGCTGGCACTCACTCACGTGCAAAGTTATCGATACATCCACTCAAGCTAACCGGTATACTCACCCTGTTCACTCCTAAGTTTAAAGTTCGCACCCCTTCGTCTTTTCGGGAGATTCTGTTTGAGAAGTTTCTTTTTTATCTTGATACAGATTATGTTCCTTTTGAAAAACATATTTTGACGGACAAAGAAAAGTTGGCGTCTATATTAGTCCAACTTAGCGCAACAAAGTTTGATGCCAGTAACTTGTCCAGAATTATGACAACGAAAATTATTATAGTGCAACCTATTCCACAATAGTTTGCCACAGCCATTTGTTTTCAACCCTTAAGAAGTGTGAGGCGAGTTAAAATCTCCTGCCAATAAAATTGAATTTCTAGATAATTCTTAACGACATAAGCTGTTTGTGTAGTTCATAGTTGATGAAATAATTTCGTTCTCAAGAAGCAGGTGATTATCGCCCGTCAAGCCGCCAAAGTAAACTACAAAATTTCCATAATTATACTCCTGAAGAGCGGTACGATGACGCAAGGCTTCTTTTCCACGATGATGAACGATTGACGCACGCGCTTCCTTCGCGGGAGAACATTTTCTAAATACATTTTGTGAAATAAGTATGTAATGACAGTTAAAATAATAGACGTTGCAAACGAATTAGCTTGAAACGTTCAAAGCGCTCTTAGGGGCGACATCTCAAGCGGTGCGGGCCACGCTCGATCAAAACGGTTTGGGCACACTTTGGCAAGGACGAGCTGTGCTCATCCAAAATGGCTAACTGGTTGATCGAGCAAACCATCGCTTCTTCTCGTTCATAACCGTGTCCACTAGCACATTTAGACACTCACGACACTACTTCACGTTTGCGAGATCTATTCGGAGCGATTATACGAGTTGCTGACTCGCACGACGAGTGCATCCACGTGCATTTCTGATAGAACGTGGTGGGCATAAAACCGTTGAACACACCCTAACAGTTTTTGACAGAATAAGCAAACATCTGTTCAGCCTGTAGTGATGACAAATTGTTAAAAAAGCAAACATCTGTTCAGCCTGTAGTGACGACAAATTGTTAAACGTGGAGTTCCAGTGCAGTAGAAACGTCGACAACAGGACTTGACTTTGTCAGGGCGAACCGTGTATACTTTAGCAACTTTAGTTTACACTTTATAAGCAAGAATAGATTCCCTTTTCGCGTTACTTTCTTCTGATGATCATGGCTTCCTTAATAGTTTGTTTGTTTTTTTTTCCTTCTAGTGTGTAGTGATTTGTGCGGCTAGTTTTCTCGCACCTTCACTCACCGTGCTTACACATGTTTCCCTACACGTGTCCCCATAGGAAAAAGAAGGCGTAGTTACCTGCCTAGACGAAACGCGTCACGGTTTTCAAGACGGGGATCACGTCACCTTCTCTGAAGTGAAAGGCATGAACGAGATCAACACTTACCCACCGATGAAAGTCAAGGTGCTAAGTAAGTAGTGTGCAATACCCGTATGCGTATTTCTTGTAAAGTACAAATTATACCGGGTTTCAGTGGCTTATGCTCACATTGCTGACGTATTGTTTTTTTTCTCATTTGCTCTGCGTTTATTTTCAAGGCCCGACGGAATTCTCCGTGGGTGACACGACGCAGTTTGGCGATTACAGCTCAGGCGGCGTCGCAACGCAAGTTAAAATGCCAAAGGACGTAAAGTTTGTGAGTTTAGTTGTTAATACTTATGTAATGTTTTAGTAATAATCTTGAAGTTTAGCGTCCCAAAACTATATGATATGATTATGAGGAACGTCGCAGTAGAGGAATCCGCAAGTTTCGACCACCTGGAGGTTCTTTCACCGGCACCAAAATCTCTCGTAAGCACGTGGACCTCAAGCATTCCAGCCTCCATTGATAATGCGCCTGCCGCAGTCCGAGTCCGATCCCGTGACTTACGGGCTGCAGGTTCAGTGTCATAACCACTACTCTACCATTAGAGGAGGACGCTTATTTATTTTTTTTTGTAAAATCTCGAGAGGAAAGCGTGTAGACGTGTCTATGTAACCGTCGGTTAGCGTAACAAGAACAGATGGCACAGAAAAATAGCATAACAGCAAGGCTGCTGCCTGCAGCTCCATGCAGTACCACGCAGTACCGTGTACTCTGGGCGGCTATAAAGTGGGTCGTCACAGTTGCCGCAACAAGTAATCTTAACATACAGTTCGTGAACAGAGAAAGCGGGGCAACACAGCTGCCGCAACGAGTAGCTACCATACTAGGAAAAGCGTAGGCACCGAGTTAAAAAGCGAAACCTCGATATGATAATCAGGCGAGTCGTAGTGGAAGGTTCCGGAAATTTCGACCACCTTGTGTTATTTAACGTGCGCTAGCATTTCGCCTTTGTCGAAATGCGACCCACACGGCCGGCATCATACCAGTAGCCTTCGGAACTGCAGTAGAGCCCCGTAACTCCTATACAACGGTAGTCGATGCGATGACTAATAAAAAAAATCAAGCGCAAGAAAATGCATCATAAATCTGGCTGTCGCTTTCAACCAAGCTAATTACAAATTCTACGCAATGCTTACGCAATATCTGTCAGTCATTCACTAGGCATTTTCTTATATTTTTTGTTATTATTGGACCTGCATTAGCATGCCCTATGGCACGGTGCATAGCCTATCGTGGTAGAGCTTATCTGACGCATCAAACAGATTTTTGCGCGAATATATTTTGTTCACTTACAGAAGCCTTTCGAGGAGTCCATGGTAAACCCAGACTTCGTTGTGTCAGATTTCGCGAAGCTGGATCGCCCTGCGCAGCTCCACTTGGGTTTCCAAGCCCTTCACGTCTTTGAACTGTACTGTTCACGCCCACCAAAGCCATGGAACAAGGTACTTACGTAAGCGTGAAATCGCGAGCGGACAAAATGACGAATGGCGGTGCGTGAGGCACGTTCCCGATTAGTGAACACTCAAATTGACAGCGCGCCTTGGGAGTAAATGCCCCATATACTTATACGGCATATGGTATACCGTACTGCATTGTGTAATATACATTTATATGTTAAGGGCTTAGATGCGCAGTGCGCATACCTTTCCGTTACTACACACGTTTAGTTGGGCGTACGTAACGAGCGTATACGTGCGCAGCACGGCTACGGGGGAGAAGAGCACATGCGAAGTGCATAACGTATGCAATTAAAAAAAGACAAAAAGAACTCTGCGATACGCAGGGCTATCTACGTCACACTCGCGAGATCTCGAATGAAAGAACAGCCAGATCGCAAGATGGCACAAAACGTAAAACCATGGATTCAACAATTCAGTTTGACTTAGACGCCGGTGGCCGTTCTCACCGTCCCACCACACGATGACTCTAAGAAGCACTGAAAAGCTGTTTCATTTCCCGTATGGTACATCTAGCTGAACGAAACTCATACCTGCAAAATTGATACAGTATACTAAAAGCGTTGTTCAGTGCTTAGATTGCAGCGTATGCAAGGTATCGTGTTGCGTACGTAGGATCGTTTCTTACGCACATCTGAAAATACCTATTATAGGAGGATGCACGCGTGAGCCTTTTCTATCAACTCTTTGTAACGGGTTGCTAAAATGTCCTAAGTTTATTTATTTATTTGTTCATTTATTTATTTATTTATTAAGTTATTTATTTATTTATTTATTTATTTATTTATTTATTTATTTATTTATTTATCTATTTATAAATACCGGAACTCTAATAGGATTTCTGTAGAGTGATTACACATTTGATAGGTCTACGAATTAACAAACAAATAAATTAAAAGACGTAAGGTATGTACAGGCTTTCAGAAGAAAAAAAACGAAAAACGGTCGTTTGGAATAAACAGGCATAAGGGCATATAATAAAATCAAATCAGCGCTACACTCAGTACGGTCACTTGTGTGGAATATGCACTGCAGTGATCATCTACAACAACAACTACAACAACAACAACAACAACAACAACAACACAACAACAACAACAACAACAACAACAACAACAACAATAATAATAATAATAATATTAATAATAATAATAATAATAATAATAATAATGATAATAATAATAATAATAATAATAATAATAATAATAATAATAATAATAATAATAATAATAATAATAATAATAATAATAATAATAATAATAATAATAAATTTCAACCACAATTATTTGTATTCATCGTGCGCAACGCAAAGAGAATTTTTAAATATTGCTGAAATGGAAATCATGCATCGAAAGTGAAGCCGAGATTCCACCGTCTTACCAGTGGGATAAAATTTTAGCGTGGTAACAAAGAAGACATATCGTTTGCCTCACACTCCCTACCAGTTTAGTATGCTTAATGTTTTGTAAAAGATAGCGCACGACAAGTTTTTTTCTTTTCAGGGTAGTTTCAAAGTCTAGGCAAATTTTCTTGTAGATCAAGCCATCAACTGGCAGGGTGCATGAGGCAAATGCTGTCCGTTTCGATGGGTCACCTCCGTCGTAATCAAAAAGGTTAAAAAAAAATTGTCGGAGTGAAAGCTCCCGCAATGCTTTGCTAGCAGAAGTGAAGCCAGCTTTCGCCCTGCCAAGATATTGGAAAACATGCTATTTTCTGGTAGTACCCACTTATAGAGATCAAATAGGTTTGACATGTTGTTCTAAACGGTACGTTAATTCGATATTAAAAGATGGTTGTTCCCGACGAAACAAAACACAAAAACAAGTATGGGTGACTGACTCTCCATTGAACTTTGCCTCCAATTAGAGGTGCTTACGTAGGAAAACTACAAAAAATAAAACGCAGTTGGAGCAATATATGACACAAAAAGTTCCCACATTTAACTCGTCGGGCCTGCGACAGAAACGCTCCGTTTTTAGTAGCTGAGCAGTGGTAGTTCATCGTGCCCCTAGTATTATGGCCACCGCTGCCACCATATTGCCATAGGCACGGCTTCACTCCTGGGCAATCATTTCCACACCGCCATTTTTTTCAAACCTCCTTGGTTGTAATCAACGATTTCTTAATTTATCATTATCTTGGTATTTACTCTAACAGAGAACAGCCAGTTGACCTCTTGGCGGGCACCACCTGAAAAGAACGTTTTTCCGACCCAAACCACGGGCAAACCATCGCTTCACCTTCAGGGATGTGTGTTGCGAGTGTTTTCGCTCCAGCATTGTTTTTAATGCTCATTGGGCTAATCTTCTTTATTCCTATTTGCATTTTATTTCTCTTTAGAGATAACTCTACGACCACTGGCTGGTATGGTTATCAGGCATTACCAGAGTACCGTTGTGCTCATGCAATCTCAATCCTACAACGTGGCCCCGAGTTTCAAAACCTTCATGTGCATCGACAGTGCATGTGCTAAGTGTGCTAAAGGGTTCGAGTTTGTGACAACGCACGGCTGCTGAGTTAACAGCAATGCGTGGTCAACAAAACCAACAAAGTCTGTGCAGATTGCGCATCCGTTATGAGAAATCGTCGTACTATGCACTGAAAAAATTCAGAAAGCCACCAAGGTGAACTGTGTAGGTTCGAGATGTGAACGTTAAATGCAGTCAGCTTTGTTGACGATACAATGGTGCAGTCTATCACGCATATTTACGCTATTTAGCGGAAGTACGGCACAAGCCGCATAGAGGCGTCTATCCCACACTACAGAAAATACGGCTCATTGTGTGGAATTACCTAGATTAGCAGCTGGGAACGCGCGGCGAAGAGGCCTTCCTTCGACGATGGCACACACGTTTCTTCAAAGCAAGAGAGGGACAGCTGAGGTTTCCAGCCCACTTTAGTACGCATGCACAAGTGTTATCCTGTAAAATGTGATTAACCTGATTCATTTTAATTTTCCTTTGACTTGTAACATTTGGATACCCAGTTATCAATTAGATTTTGGTGCTCATTTGTAAGATGTATACACTGTCTTTACTTGTTTTCGATGTTTCGTCTGTGCATGTACAAGTTATGTGTACAATAAGCTTCCCTTTCTCAATCTCCTTATCAACTATGAGGTTCGCGGGACGGCTTTATGCTCTCCCATAGTAGAGTACCTGTCACTCTAAATCGTTGCCCACGTTTTCTGAAAAGTATGACGACAGTGTTGCTGAGGGACCTCTTTCTGCCCCCCCCCCCACAGTAGAGTACAACGTACTCTAAATTGTTAAACACTTTTTTTTTGTAAACCATCAAAAAATCACAAAACGTTGTTGAAGTCCACTCTCTCTGACAGTAAATTTCTTTGAGCACTTATGTTTGCTATGTTGCTACACGAGGGATCTAGTATACATTGTTATAAAGACAAGGCTTGCTTGTGCACTGTCATAGTCTACTTATAGTAATCGAGAATTGTTAATGCTCTGTTTTAAATATATCTTGTCGACTTCAAGGTTCTGCTGTAGACAGCTCTACCGTAGGTATAGTGCGTTTAAATCATTTTTAAACGCTCACTGGTTCCCTCTGAAATTGCATATACCTCATTCGCTTGAAACACGCGTCAAATACACCTACTTAATATACCACAAGAGCAACCACAGCCTATTTTCGCGTCATCTAGTGGCGAGCAGAACAACCAGTCATTGGGGATGTGGAACCAGTGGCAAGATTGCAAACGACTTCAAGGAGTATGCAAAAGAGGCCGGGCCTTGCGTAATAATCTCCTTCAAGGGAAAGGGGGTTGCGATCTTGCCCCTGGTTCCACATTACCAATGACTGGTTGTTTTGCCCGCCACTAGATGACGCGAAAAGTGTAGTCGCTCCCGCTTCAACGTGCTGCAAGTGCCCGCCGGATGGCGCAGGCCATGCGCTCGCGTGTTCCCTTGCAAAATGATTGACCGCGTATATATTCGCCTTTTTATCATTTTACGTGAACTGCATAAAAGACTTAAGGCTAGACATGTAGCTTTGTAAGTGTAGCTTGTCATCGCAGGAAGACGCAGAAACAGTGGTCACTTTGGCCAAGAATCTGAACGCAACGATGGCCACACCGCTGGAAACCGTGGACGAGGAACTAATAACGACGCTCTCCTGCGTATCTGCCGGTTCCTTGTGTCCCATGCATTCGATTATCGGAAGCATCGCCGCGCAGGAAGTTCTGAAGGTGAGTTCGTGACATGTGCTTCGGCTGTCTGTATATTGTTCGCGCATGTCGTGGGGGCAACTGAGCGAACTCCACTTATTCAAGCGTTACTCTTCAACACATGTTAGACGATTAGAAAAAAATATCAGCACTAGAACACTGCCGTTCAACTGAAAAACTTCGATTCGAAGATATATTTTGTACACACACGTCGGCGAACACATTTTTGTTTGAAACAGCCTGGTCCTCTTCTGCGCCATTTTCTTCCGCGTTCCAGAAATTCCAAATGACCTAACATAATAATAATAATAATAATAATAATAATAATAATAATAATAATAATAATAATAATAATAATAATAATAATAATAATAATAATAATAATAATAATAATAATAATAATAATAATAATAATAATTTATTATTATTATTATTATTATTATTATTATCATTATTATTATTATTATTATTATTATTATTATTATTATTATTATTATTATTATTATTATTATTATTATTATTATTATTATTATTATTATTATTATTATTATTATTATTTGTTTAACGTGACAAAGCGACGCTATGAATATCAGATACGCCATAGTGAAGGGTTCCGGAATTTTCGGCTATCTGGTGTGTTCTTAATGTGCACTGTCATCGCACAGTTCACGGGCCACTACCGAAATCGAAACGCCGCGACCGGGATCGACCCCACGACCTTCGTATGAGCAGTCGAGCATCGCAACACCATCGCGGCAGACCTCGTTCTTTAACGTAGACTGACATACCATACACACACAAATCGCCAACGGCGAAGCAATAGAGGCCTCCAGAAATTCGGCTATCCTTCACTGAATGACGCTCGAGAACAATCACTTCAACTAGTTTGTGACGTCATTTGTCCGTGCGTCGTTTGAGTCTCGCAATAGCACTGCCCGAAGTCGACTTATTTGGGCTATTTCGTTATAGATATATAGCCTTGGTTACAAAGGGAGTTTGTACTCGCACTAACAAGTTGACGGTTTCCATGAAATATATGGGTTTCTTTCCTTCATTTTCCCCCAATGACTAAGTTTTGTTTTAGATATCACGGACTATCACTCATGTTTCGTTAATTGTGGACGGGGATGCTTCAATTTTACTAAATCTCGACTCAGTAGCAAGGGGCCTCTTCTTCGTGCTTTTGCATTCAGTGAAAACCACTGCAAACGTTTCTCGTTGTTATAAGGCTCGCATCAGCTTCAATGCGAACGCAAGGCATCCACCCGGCGCACGAAACCTTTTGTAACATAAAGAATGATCGTGGTAACACCACGTGAGCATGGTCAGCTCGATTCGGCAGCAATTGGCGAATTCGAGATGCATCGTTACCGCCCTTGCAGACGACGACCAACGGATTCGGCATCATGTGGCCCGGAGGCAAGCTGGTGTTTGTCCTGAAAAATACGGTTCAGAGCCTCCTACGCGTATATATCCCGGCCCGGTGACGTAGATCACGGTACAGGCGGATACGTTCTAACGAAAACGCCTTACGATGGTTTATCTGCATGCTCGTCGACGCCACCACTATGTTGGATGATGAAATTTATTCCTTGAGGTATTTCGGCCGGTGACCTCATGCCGAAAAGCAGCGACAGTGATCAGGAGACTGTCCGCGGGCCTACTGAAACAGCCACTGTGAAAAACCAATTTTAAAAAGCTTAGGTCTCGCTTTATGTTTCTATTAGGATGCTCACATATATCATTTTACGGATTCTTTTCAGTGCCGCCACCTTTGTGTTTTGCAATTTTAACAACTAAACATGAAGAGTTATAATATACGCATACGCATGAAAACAATTGGGTTGTTGCATACGACGTTATATGTCCTTGTTAATTCACATCCCAATATACACAAACAAGAAAACATCGCCTTAGCAGGCCGAAATGGGCACGGCGGCCCACATCTATATAGGTAACACAGTCTACGAAAAGTACAACATCGAAGCCGTCTGTTTCAGATACGAACAACATACATCGCTAAGTAACACAACGCAACAACGTTGCATATGAATTTTTACTCAAAATTTAGCGCGGCTATCAATTTAGTTATCACATTTATTCGTTCTTGAATGGTCGTCGCGCTGGCCGTCGTAACTTAGACGGATGAAATGAGGCGCTGTTAACCTTAGGGATGTGGCACAGAAAGTAGCGACATTCTCCTTCGCTCCGGTGCTTTCTTCTTTTGTAACCTCTTTCAACAGGCCAGTGATCATCTTCCAACAGGCCACGTCTACTCTATATCCTCTTCTAAACGTTTACCATGCAGGCAGCAGAACTATGCGTTATCTGGTTAAGTGGTTATGAAAAGGAAAAGAAGACAGAAGTGCCACCCGTCACTGTCTACCTTTACGATGACACCTCCACAGGTCGGAAGAGGGATGGTACGGTAGTGGGAATAAAAGAGGTAGGTAGGAAAAGGGGTAGCGTTATCTGACGCCCGCGAGCGTTTCTGCTAGGTGATAACATTAGCGAGAAATGAAAACAAGTGAAAAAAAATGGTTTGCGGGCGTGTCCCAAATGAAGGTCCGAGGGACGCCTCGGAAAGCACCGAGGCGAGATGAAGCCACGTGGCGTGGCGGCTTGGTAAAAAGAACGACAATACTTTTGGGGGGGAAAAGAAAAAAAACTTCTCTCCAGGGACTTTAATGGGGTGCGGATTTGATCTTCAGCAGTCGCAGTCCCATTTAGATGGTGGCGAAATACAAGAACACTCGTATGCTTAGCTTTAGCTGCACGATAAAGAACCTCGGGCGGTAAAAATTAACCCAGTGAGATTAACAGCCAGTCCCATAATCACCGTCATAATAGTCTCATAATTACATTCATGACCAACCATGGCGAGCGTCATAATCACGTTGATAGTTTTTGCTTGTAAAACCCAACCGACTATTATTAAGCGCAGTTCCATTGCTGTCTTTTGACAGGCGTGCAGTGGCAAGTTCAACCCCATCCAGCAGTGGTTCTACTTCGATGCTTTCGAGTGCCTACCGCAAGATGTAGACGTACTGGAATCGGACGCCATTGCCATGGTGAGCTCCACTACGATGTTATAAACGATGTGGGAAGCGTTTTAGCACTTTCCATAAATTGAAGTTGCATGCACTGATCGTCGTGGTGTTGTATATGCTGTGTGCCTACGACAGGCTACCCAGATTTTACACATATTATGAAGAGTTGGTGTAGACACCCGTCAGAATGTTTTTTTTTGTCATTGTGCTTGAAAGCCTTGATTTTAATTAAGGGAACAGGGTAAGCCCAATGCGAGACAAGTATTCTAGGCGATGTTTAGGTACCTTTCTCTCTCTCTCTCTCTCTATATATATATATATATATATATATATATATATTGTAATAAGCGAGACAGACACAACGCCCGTTCGTCGGGCAAACTGTTCTATTCTGCCTCTTCGTTCTTCTCTTCTTTTCCCTAGCTACCCGCGCGCCGAAGCGCCAGCGTCTTTCTTGGTCATGACACTCAGCCATGACTGCGCGTGCGCGGAGCCGGCGGCAAAGTTTCTGGTGGGCGGGCTTGGCTGCATCGTGGTGGTCAGCCCGGACCACAATGCAACATGGAGCGACGGTCTGGGGGAAGCGTCTCTGGTGGACAGCACTGGCTGCCTCGAGCTGTTCGCTCTTTTGCACGCCACGATGTCTCTGGAAAAAGTGTTATGGACTCAGGCGGCCGGCACTGGCTGCCCCGTTGCGGCTGACGCTCTCGGCCATGCCGCGATTTGGTCCAGGATCTGCCAGAAGTAGATCTGGTGGTCGATACTGGCTGCATCTCGGAGGTCGGCCTCGGCCACGCTGGAGCTGGGTGCCGGAGTCTGCCACAAGTCTATCGGGAGGCCGAGACTGGCTGCATCGTTGTGGTCGGTCTCGGCCATGCAGAGACTCTCTGTGGGAAGCAGCTAAACATGCTCCTGACAGCGCGCTTCGGACGGGCCGCAAAATCAGCGGCTGACGTAAAACGCCGGACGAGTGTTGCCGAAAGCGTATCCCAAAAGACGCGCTAGGTGCCTTGGCTGGTGTCGAAAATGGGTACGCAACTTCTGTGATGTGTGGCAGAAAACATAATTCACGGCCGGTCTTGGCATCTGCGGCAGGACATTCTGCGACGCTGTCATCGTATTGGCTGCGTCTGTGGGGTCCCTCTCGTGGACGCGATGACTCGCCTTGCGGGGCTGTCGAACACTCTGGTCGGTGACCATGGCTATTTCGCAGTGGTCGCAGCACGCTTAGCAGGCGATTCCGTTGGTACAGTTTGGGGCACTGGTCTTCATTGCTGTCGGCGTTCTGGACAGGCTGCGATTCCCATTGCTGAGGCTCGAGGGTGGTCTTGTAGCCTGTTGTCAGACTGGAGGACTGCGATGAGACATCGAGCTGCCGCCCCACTTCAGCTCGATATATGGTAGTGGGCGCGTTGACGAAGGGTCCAGCTACCCTGTGCCCCTCTGCATCGGCCACCCCGTCCTCTGTAGGACGGGGTGGCCGATGGCTGACACGAATTTGGGTCCGGTACCAGCGACGAGTCTGGAAGCTCATGTGGAGTACTAGAGTGCTCAGCTGGAGCCACGAGATAGAACCCTTCTCTCCATCCTCGGTACCGGTCAGGTTGGACTGGGTGGTGGAAGGGAGATCGGAGAGTGTCCGGCCAAAGGCAGCTATGAGCTTGGAGCTCCACTCCACCCAGGACTGCTGCTTGAAGCCTTCATACCGGTGCCACGCCGTGCACCTTCCCGAAGATGGTCTACAGCCACGGTCCATTTCTGAGATTCCGTCCAGGCCATTAATTAATTAAAAGGATCCATTAATTGATCTGTATCCGCGAAGAAATAAAATGACAATGCATTCGAGAGAAAGCATCACTTTTCCAACGTGTTCTTGCCAGGTATGCATTCTCTTTTTACAGGAACACTCGAGGTATGCTGGGCAAGCTCGTGTCTTTGGCAGAAGCGTGCAAAAACTGCTGATGACTCAGACATACTTTGTGGTGAGTTATGCCGAGCCGAAACCAATTGAGCAAGCGGCATCAACTTAGCGTTAGCAGTAGGATTAAGGTGAACCTGGTTATGACGAACTTTCAGATATATGGAACAGTTCGTGAACGTTTGCCGGTGTGTTCAGATCAGCAAGACCGGGAGGAAGCAATCGACGAGGAACCCCTTTTGTCAGACATGTATTAGTGGCATCTGCTTCTGTCTGCTTGAAAGGGCCCTGCAACACTTCAAGTAATCATCGAATAGGTTCACCGAAAAAGTTTTTTGCCTCACAAATTAGCTATCGAAAATTTTTTCTTGAATCTACCTATATAGTACGTGCGCAGTTACAAAGACTCGCATTCTACACAGTCAGAAGAGAGGATATACGAAGGTGGCAAAAAAGTACGTGCTTTCGTCAGCGCATGCCATCGCCTTCAGCACTTTTTTTACTTCGTACGCGTGGCTTGCTTTTAGTGAAATCACGAGTGAGCGAGCGGGCATGTAGCGGCATCCCGCGGTGGTTTTGGTCCCTACGCTTCTCACGATGCTAAAATTGCTCGACGGCCCTGAACGTTGGGTTTCTGCCACGGTATTAGGGTTTACGGTTTCATTTGTCGAAAGGAGAGGGAGCTATTTATAGATAAGTTTGAGAACTATTTAACAATACTATGCAGCGAGCTGCTCTTGAATTTCAGCTCACATATTTTCAGAGGCCTCAACTACCGATCGCCAGCGTTGTCTAAACATTGTGAAAAAGTGTAACGGGTTCCTTTTAAACAGCTGTGTAATCGTGAAGCAGTTTTAAAAACAGTTACTTTGGGTGCCTCTTGGCAATGCCCCGAAGGACCTAGATCTTTTTCTGATTGAGGAACTATGCAGCAACTAAATTAACCATTAACAATCCCCCATGAATAATCTAATGTCCACTGCACTGTTTGTTACATCCTTAATCCTACGTACGTCAAATTTTCGTTTCAGGAAGATGAACACGGAGAAGAATTGTGTTCGCGCGTGTGCTGTAGCAAGTGTTAAAGCCGTAAACGCCAGCACTTTTTTTTTTGAAAATTACCTCAGCAAAGGTGTTTCTGTTGCCTCACACGTAGGTGGGCGCCGGAGCCGTCGGCTGCGAACTACTTAAGAACTTTGCGATGATGGGCATCGGTGTGGACGATGGCTACATATACGTCTCTGATATGGACGTCGTTCAGCGCTCAGACCTCAATACGCAGTTCCTGTTGCGGTCCCAAGACGTAGGCGTAAGTGTTTTTCCGCTCGTGCATTGCACTCAAAACATTGTGATAGTAGATAGAAAAAATGTGCCTATTATGGTAATGACTAGCATTAGTGACGGAAAGCCAGCATCAATGCAGAACTAGGTCCCACCATTTTCCTATTTTATTGAGAATGTACACTAAGTAACCTAACGTACCACCGCGAAGATAAGTAACTTGAACAGAGAACAGTGTGGCTTTTTGCACAGTCAGAGCATGCAACATAGCGTTTATTAACCACTCCGACGGTGCGTTCCCAAC